>JAYEAL010000042.1:0-39166 GCA_036419045.1 Scirpophaga incertulas
AGTTACTGCATCCATATGAATGTGTTATTCAGTATTTATAATTATAAAATACTGAAAAGCAGTGTATGTATAATAAATTTATTATACACAGGCTCATAGCCCGTGCTTTTTCCAGAAATGTTTCAAGTTGTTTTAGACCTACGTTATTATAAGTTACTCAGTAAAAAAATACAAATTTGACTAACTAAAGCGGCAAACTGTTCTTATATATTTATAACTGAATAGCTTTTGAGATAAAATAAATCGGGTCGTGGCGTATAGAACAAATGTCATTTGTCAGATTGCGCCGATGGGTCTGACGAGTCCGCTGCGGCGTGCTCGAGCCGCGCAGTGCGCTGCGGGCCCGAGCAGTTCCAGTGCTTGCGCTCGCGGCGTTGCTTGCCCGAGGCCTGGCGCTGCGACGGCGCCGCGGACTGCGGCCGGCACGACACCTCTGACGAGGACCACTGCGGTCAGTCACATACGCTCCGCACTTAAGCACGTACACGTAGCTCACAGCGTACATATAAAAACACACAGTCCAACAACACTCTCACACGCAGCTCAGTGACACAATAACACACGTGTTTCAGCGACACAGTTATACACAAATTGCGTCGATATTTCATACCACAAACCACACGCTTAAAACTTAAAAGGACATAACATTACGCAATATAATTAGAAGCTTAAGTAAGCTGATTCATAAAAATCTATCGGCCCATTATCCCTTTTCTGCCTCATTTTAAAATTGACACCACATATGAAATCTTCTTCGTTCTTAAAGCTAATTTAGTTTCATTACAACATAATTCCTTTTATAATAATTCACCGAGATAGCTTTAAGAATAATTAAAAACTTAACCCGGCGTCATGGGGTCTGAGCGACCCGTCACAATTTGTTTCACTTCTAGTTCAGTTACTATGCTTGCGATGTTGCCGCTTTTCTCAATAGCTGGAGCTATTGAGTTGTTCTTTGCTTCGCAAGCAATATCTTAGTCGTGGCACAGTCGCAGTGGGAGTCACAGGTGCCCAAAATTGAATAAGGTATGTGAGACCCATCCCCGCAATCAGTGTAACAATTTCACGCCATTTTTTACAAATATGGTTTTACTTATTATCCGTGTTCTTTTCCTTTTATATTTGATTTTCTACTGTTGTTTACAATTGTAGTTGCTGATATATACTTCAATGTATTTTACTTGTATTTTTTGTAGGTACTTATAAAAAATGGATCGAGAAGAGACAAAACGACAGCGTATTTTAGCTATTTTACAAGACTCTGATTATGGGTTTACTAAAACTCGCGGAGTTGAATCCTGTCACTCATGTGCATAAAAAAACTAAACAGTATTGCACCTGCGAGAGTTGCAACAAATATATCTGTGTAAAACATATAGTACCTTTCTGTGCTGACTGTACCAAAGATAATGATCGAAGTGATTAATTTCTTCTTTTTTTCTAAAGTTAATTTAATTTCCTACATAAAAGTGCCATTAAAACATTAAGGCTTATTGTTAATTAATTATATAATTACATTTAAGTGAAAGAGTAAAATTTTGTTGACAAAAGTTCTATTAAATATAAATAAAACATAGTGTGAAATTAGTGTTTCATTTATTTACAAAAATACCTAAAAACTAAACCCGAATGCATAATAACTTTATTATTTATAAGGTATTAGAATATTCTGACATTAATGAATGGGTCGGTGAGACCCACCCCAACGCCCGTGTAACACTTTTCTATCCCCATGACGCCGGGTTAAAAGAATACATATTTTCTCAAGGTCAAAAGGAACCATCTAGGAACATCTTAAAAACAGTTGTTTATCCGTACCCAGATATATTAGAGTGCCCCTTGCACGCCAACTTCCGTTGCGCTGACGGCGGCTGTATTGGCTTCGAGGCTCGCTGCGACGGCCGCGCCGACTGCCGCGACCTCTCCGACGAGAGCGACTGCCCTGAACAGCCCGCCGGCATAAAGGACGTGATTATACATGTGAACAAGTGAGGCTAAAGTCGATGGCGAGGAGCTGATTTTGTTTGATATCTAAATAAAAAAATTACTTCACTATTAATGCAAATAACTTGACAAACAACTACTGACATGACCATAAAAAAATATCGATGCCATTCGAAATTTCCCATACTTTGTATTCTGTCAACATAGCCCTAGTTACATTTATGTGTATATCGATCCTTCATTCTGTAGTAAATTTGTTTTTTTTTTTGCCTTTTGCTAACTAAATAAATATTTTTTTGATCCTAAGTGCATACTCTATATCAGAGTACGAGTAATACGACACAGCAATCTGTATATTGTAATTGCGGAAACAGCTAGCTAGCATTTCATTTCTGTAAATAATTGATATTCCAATTAAAAGTATTTGCTTTTTTGTTCAATAAAATAATTTAAGTATAATTCAGATAGTATTAGGTTTCCAGGTCTTGGACAAGCATTTATGGTCCATCTAATATCTAGTTTATATGCATTTAAATGTAATATCAAAGACAAAGAGACATCGACATTTTTGCGAAACGTGATATTGACATAATATTTGATAGTGCTGACATCTGTCCAATAGTTTTTCTTTTCAAATCAAAATTAAAAAATGTACACATTTGAAAATACGACTGGGAATTAGGGGTTAATGAGCATAAATTTGGAAACACGATTCGGAATTAGGGGGCGGTTGATAAGCCTAACTTTGGGAGAATAATATTTTGATTTATAAAATATTATTTCATTTTTCTTAAATTTTAAAATGAGACATCGGTTATAAACTTAGTGTTTATTAATATATATGCATTCCCCTTTCACCTATTCATAATTAAATATCTCTTTTGAGTGTATTATTCATGTATATATGTAGTGTACAAGTATGTTCAGTAATTTGTAGTGTAGTTACCTAATAAGAATATGACTTACGGCCGGTTTCTGAAACGCATGTTATGTTAACACGTTGTTGACACGTTGTTAATCTCTCATTAAATGTTAGATGTATGGATAACAGCTGGTTACTGAATGGGTTTATAGTGTAAAATTATCTAATTGGCTATTTTTTGGTTATTTACTCATATATTTGGCGTTTAATAAGAAGTAGTAAACGTGTTAACAGCGTGTTAACATAACATGCGTTTCAGAAAACGGCCGTAAGTGATTTTAAATGCCAATAGACTATTAAATGATGTGATCTTTTCAGGCATTCGATTAGTTACACCGATTGCGAACCCAATGAATTCAAGTGCCTCTACCACTCGGAATGTATTCGCCAGGTGAGACGATTTTATTCATTTACTGAAAGTGTTTGTTAGATTTTGATGTTAAAATTACTAAATGGATTTTTATGAAACTTTACTTTGTGGGTACCTGGGCATCTAGAATGGTAATATTTTATATAATATTTAATATAAATTTTTTCGCTTGCCTTGTTCTTAAGCGATTTTCGTAATTTTGATATTTATACATAGTTATTAACAGTGAGGAATTCTTATTAAGTGGTCATATAGTCTCTTATATTATGAACTCAAACATAAAATTGTAGGTCAATAGTCTAGCACCGACTCCCGAAAATAACTGCTTATAAAACTATATAAGTATCAAAAATTTTGTTCATTGTCCTTATACTCTGTCCATTATGTTATTTTCTTTTTGACAGATCGCGCGTATGAAATATTGTTTCTATTTTCAAATTATAGTACTACAGTAATAATATACTTTCTAGACGGGTAACGCCCACATAGTGAAGTGCTCTGTGCATAACAAACTACCACAGACAATAAGCAGTTCTAGAAATCAGATAAATCGATAAATTGTCTTCAAATCAAATATTTGTAAATTTATTTATTTCCTTCTCGACAGCTACCTTACATTATTTATAGGTATGTGAATTTTAATATTAAAACGCATATGTAGTTAATAACATCTACGTCAAGTTTAAATCAAGAATTATGATCAAGAATACTTAGAAAATCACATACATACCATTTTTTTTAACAAACTAGCTAGGTAATTGGTAATTCGCCAAAAATATAAAATTTTGCCTAATTTACTTGGCATGTGTAAACTTTATTTTTTCATATATTTCTGATCCATTTAAGAGAGAAAAAGGAAAACTTTCTTAAATGGATCAGAAATATACGAAAAAAATAAAGTTTTACACATGCCAAGGAAATTAGGCAAAATTTTATATATTTGGCGAATAACCCAATTGGGTAATTCGCCAAATATATAATATAAAAATTAAACAAGTAAATTTATTTACATTATTTATTACATAGATTCATCAGATTCTTCTTCTTAAATTACACTAGACTCGTCAGTTGAGTCCTCTGTTACATAAATAACAATTCTTGTGCCATCATGTTATCAATTGCAACATTTCGATCCCAATCAGACATTATTAATTTATTTCATGTATTTGAAAACCAGATAAACGAATTTAATATTTATAATAAAAATAATATCGCTGCATTAAATCGATTAAAAGTTCTTCTTAAATAAAATCGGTATCTGTTTTTAATCGAATCGGGTAACTTGCGAGTTCATCACTGATTTCAAAAATATCTTAAACTGTCAAAAAGAAAATAATATAATGGAACAGAGTATAGTTATCATAACTTTCCCCCTATTCCATTTTAACCTTCGAAGTATAACGTAAAAAAAATTATTTCAATTTGGTGGACTGATCGCGCAAGAATCAGAACAGAACCACTTTTTATAAAATCGATTAAAGTCAAAGTCAAAGTCAAAGTCAAACACTTTTATTGTTTAGAATCACACGTGATCACTTACAATCGTCATATACAAACAAAAAAAAACATATTATCAGCTACTTAAAACAAACAAAAGGAAAGTTATAAGATACAAATAACATATTACAATACAAGTAACAAAAAAATAATAATACAGCTAAATATAATTAGGATCACCAAGAACTGGGACCAGGATAATTATGCCCAGGGGCTTTTATCTTCGAGGTAACAAGCAGTGTTATAGTACGCCTTTTTCATAAGTTTACATTTTATGTATTTTTTAAATTTGTTAATTGACAAATCTCGTATATCTCCTGGTAGCTTATTGTAAAAACGAATGCCAGCGCAACCAAAGGATTTGCTTATTTTATGGAGCCTACTTCCGGGCACAGTAAGGTCATTTTTATTTCTTAGATTTAAATTATGAATATTGTGATTTCTTTTATATGTATTTATATTCTTGTGAACATACAAAAGATTTTCATAAATATATTGCGAGTGAACAGTCAATATGTTAATATCTTTAAACTTCTCCCTTAGCGATTCCCTGCAGCTAATCTTATAGATTGCCCTTATAGCCCTCTTTTGAAGCACAAAAATAGTATCTATGTCAGCAGCACAGCCCCAAAGCAAAAGGCCGTAGGACATTATACTGTGAAAGTAACTGAAATAGACAAGGCGGGCAGTTTCTATGTCAGTGTATTCCCGAATCTTTTTAATGGCGTAAGCTGCAGAACTAAGTTTATTGGATAAGGATTCCACGTGAGGGCCCCATTGAAGTTTATCATCTAAAGTAATACCTAGAAAGACAACCTTATTTACAATTTCAATGTTGTCATTATTAATATTAACTTGAGTTTTAACCTGCTTAACATTTGGCAAGACAAATTTTACACATTTGGTTTTAGATCCATTAAGTAAAAGATTATTTGCACTAAACCAGTGCCCAATTTCAGAAAGAGCTTTGTTTACATCACTAATATTAGTTTGTTGTCTTTTGACTTTAAATAATAAAGAAGTGTCGTCTGCAAACAACACTATTTCATGCTTATCTCCTACAATATACGGTAAGTCATTTATGTAAACAAGAAACAAGAAAGGTCCCAAAATGGATCCTTGAGGCACCCCGATATTCACTAGAGCTCCAGTAGAACGTTTTCCGTTTACATCAACACTATGAATCCTGTTACTTAAGTAAGACGTAATAAGATCCAGAGAGGCTCCATTTATACCATAATGCCGTAGTTTCATGACTAATGTATCATGTTTAACACAATCAAATGCCTTAGATAAGTCACAAAATACACCATACGCATCTTGTGACTTCTCCCAGGCATCAAAAATATTTTTAATTAAAGTCGCGCCCGCATCAGTAGTTGAGCGGCCCTTAGTGAAGCCGAATTGCTTCTTATGAAGTAGATTATATTTATTGAAATGACTAAGGATTTGAGATAAAATTATCTTTTCGAAAATTTTACTCAGTGTTGGTAGTATTGATATTGGCCTAAAGTTATTGGGATCGGATGGACTACCAGATTTAAACAATGGGATAACTTTACTAATTTTCATTTGGTCAGGAAATACACCAAAGTCTATACATTGATTAAAGATAATAACAAGTTCTGGAGCGATTACCTCTATCACAGATTTGACAATACTAACAGATATACCCCACAGGTCTTTTGTTGTTTTTAAGTTAATCTGCTTAAAACTAGTAAGTATATCGTGCGTATTAATATACTGGAATTCAAAGCCATGATTACATCTAGGTACGTTTTTCCTTAGGATAGATTCTGCAAGCGAGATTGAGGAGTTTAAATCCTGCGTTAAATCAAGGGGCACCTTGGTAAAGAACGTTTCAAACTCATTAGCTACTTCCTGATCACTACATATTGTTTTTTTATTAATATTTAATGCAAAGTCTGTGTTTTTGACTGATACTTTTCCAGTCTCTTCCTTAATCACATTCCAAGTAGTTTTAATTTTATTATTGCTATTTTTTATTCTTACCTTAATTGACAGAGCTTTCGCTAGAATACATACTTTTTTAAATATTTTAGAATAATTTTTGACATAGATGTTAAACTCCTCTGACATGTTTGTCTGCCTTTCAGCGTATAAATCATATAATTTTTGTCTACTACGATGAATTCCAACTGTAGCCCAACTACCAAAACTAGACTTATCCGTCACTATCATTGATTTTGTTGTAAATATTGATTGAAACTCTTTATTAAAAACTGAAAAAAAGTTGTTATATAAAATGTTAGGATTCATTTTATAGTTACAGGAAAGGTCAGGCAAAATATTAATTAAATTGTGTTTTAATTTATCCAGACGTGTGGCAGTTACGGGTACATAGTCAATCTTTTTCTTACTGAAGGTTTTTTGACAATTGCAATTTTCGCGAATTGGCCACAATGATCAGATTCTAATTTATTTATAACACATTGACTTACTGCTGTTACATTTTCTGACACGTAAATATTATCTATACACGTCGCTGAACTAGACGTTATTCTAGTAGGCTCCAAAAATAAGTTAGTCAAATTATGCGATTTATATAAGTTCAGTAGTTTTGTGGTGTGTGAATTATCATTGAGTAAGTTAATATTGAAATCACCACAGATAATAAGCTGTTTTTTAGATTTTGTTAATTTTATCAACATCTCGTCCATTATTATTAAAAAGTCGGCAAAATTTGCTGCTGGTCGCTTATATACACTAGCTACTATCAACTGCTCGAGTTCAACACAAGCGATCTCGGTTACGCACTCCACAGAAAGAGATACAATATCTTTTCTTTCTTTGGACTTCAAATTTTTATTAAGAATAATGAGTGACCCTCCTTTAGTGGTATGCACTCTGCAGAAGGCACTACCAACCCTATGGTTACTGAAATTGAACATGAGCTGACGAGCACGAAGATGATGTTCTGTTAAGCAGATAATATCAATATTTTCTGAGTTCACGTACAATTCTAGTGCTAGCTGTTTGCCCTCTGATAAATGATAGATATTTTGATGCACCAAATTCATGCTTTTCATAATACTATTCTTACAATATTTATTTGATTGTGGGTAATTATTCCAGTAACTATTTGACGTTTTAGATAAAGTGATCAGTGGTGTATTAGATGACGTATTTAATCTCGTGTCTGACTTTATGTCATTAATAATAATTGTATTTTCACTAATCGATGTGCCAGAGAATATCTCTTTTGTCTCAGAACTTAGTTTAAATTATTTGTAAATGACTTATTGAATACTGACTTGGCGTTACATTTATCAATAACCGGTTGTTTATCAATGAAATTATCTATAGTGGTAGTGCTCTTAGATGTAATATATAAATAATTATATAATGAGCTAGCTATTTCACTCTTATATCTAGAAGTGAGGAGATATTTTCCTCTTGTCAAGTAATAATTATCACTAAAAGCACTATTTAAATCAATTAAATGAAGTTTATTATAGTTTGAGGCAACAGTATGTAAAGTTTGATTTAAAATATTTCGTTGACAATTTTCACTATTTGACATATTTTTCACATAGGGTAACGTGAACATAACAATTTTCTTAACATTTAACTGATTTAGTTGATTAAGAAATGAAGTGAGTTCTTTTTTGCCTACATTTCCTCTATTTCCTATTAATAAAATTAAAGAAGAACTTACGTTAAAAGAATTTTTTATTTTCTATAATGTTTTTAAAAATGACTCTAAGATCTGAATAAGGCATACATTGATTTAAAATTGTATGTCCCTTAAAATGGTGATTCAAATTTCGACCCATATTTCTCCCTATGCCATCACTATACATATAATATGTTCTATTTGATTCTATAGGGAGTATACTTTTAGGCGAGGAACTGCAACATTCTTGAATAGGTATGCTAGTCGTATTCGCTCGCTCTGTCTGGTTAGAAAGTGGGCACGTGCACAAATGATTAGCTGTCAGAGATTCATACCGTTCTGTTGTATAGGTAAGATCTTTCACAAGGTTTGACAGCGCAAGTGAATATTCGGTAATCATTTTCTGGGATTGGTTATAATTACTGACGGCTGTGTTAAGCGAATCTTGTAATTTTCCTATCTCACACTCTAATTTAAGTATGTCACTATTATACCTTAATTGTCTATTTTTTTAAATCTAGGTTACACTTTCTTAAACTGTCTATAAGATTAATTTTTTTGCTGCTAGATTGAAACCTTTTCACGGTGGTCTTCCTATTTTTAATCAGCCTTTGGGTATTAAAACAAGATACCATTTTATTTGAGATTTTTAGTGCTACGACAGTAATTCTTTTGATTACGTTTATTGACATTTTAACAATAAGTTTTTTTCGCACTTGGATGATGAGGTACAGGTAGCAATGTTAATTCCATGCTGGAACGTATCATGAAAAAATAATCCTAATAAGACGTGTTTCAATTTGTAACGTTTTGAGCAGGAACATGCCATGTACGCGCTAGCTTATTCTCATGTGGGCGGTTTCCTCCGTTTGCATCGCAAGAGTGAGGCTTGGTGCCCGAAATTTCCTGAAAATATTGTAGCTATGTTTAAAACAGTAGTAAGTGTTCATGTAGGATAAAAAAAAATACATTCTCTTAGGAGTTCCGTTGCGACAATCACTTTGACTGCATGGATGCGTCGGATGAAGAGGGCTGCGACCACTTTGTACCGCGGACGACTATTCAACCGCCAGAAGTACCGTGCTTAGAGCCGTCGTTACGCTGCGACGGCAGCCGCTGCGTGCCGCTGCCGCTGCAGTGCGACGGCCGCACCGACTGCGACGATGGCAGCGACGAGGGCGGCCTGTGCGGTATGTATCTGGCCATCATTTAATTGGAGCCTTTTGACAGCCGTACATTTGGGTTTACGGTACCAACAAATAAGTAGTGAAAATAATATATAAATTTACGATCGAGACATCGTCAATCATTTTGAAATAATATTTTTCAAGAATTATATGCTGTTTTGTGGTAACATACAAAAATCCTCCCAAAACATTTTTAAAGTGTAAATTTATTGCGACCGTAAAACCTTGAAATTTCGAATAAATTATCTGTGAATGAAAAAAGCAAATTGTTCTTGTTTACTAATTAAAAAAGTTATTTAGTTTAATTACTAATTAAAGGTTTTAAGCAAGTACGATTTTTTTAGGGTTCTTTTAGCTTTATCTTATCTATACATATATAAAACAGTAGGACCCGGTGTGTCTGTACATTGAAGATAATTGACAAAAATGGAGTCAGGGCGATAAAAGAAAACCAATGAAACACAAAAAATTTTTTTTGAATTTTTTGTCTGTCTGTCTGTCTGTCTGTCTGTCTGTTTGTTCGAGCACATCTTCGTACTACTGAATGGATTTTTATGCGGTTTTCACTAATGAAGAATGCACACTCCCGGGCAGTGTATAGACTTTGTTTCATCAAAATCGGTTCATTAAAAAAAAAGTTATCGTCATTTTAATGAATCTATACTAATATTATAAAGAAGTAAAGTTTGTGTGTTTGTATATTTGTAAGGGGTAATCTCGGGATCTACTGAACCGATTTTAAAAACTCTTTCACCAATAGAAAGCCACATTATTGCGGAGTGTCATCATCATCATCATCATCGATTTTTAAATTCTTTCACAATAGAAAGCCACATTATTGCTGAGTGTCATCATCATCATCATCATCATCATCATCAGCGGACGGCGCGCGATGGCTTCGGGTTTTAATTCCGTTCGCTTTCGTGCTCGCTTCGGGGATTATTAATATTATGCCCAACGAAGTGGGCGCGGGTCAGCTAGTCGCATATAACATAGATATAATTCTAATTATTTTACATGCCTACGCACAGTTTTTATTAACGCATCGCTGGTTATCACTAGGGTGTTCATTCTCACATGCTGGAGCTCGATCTGACCAAGCACGGTGCGCGGTTTCAAAAATATTTCCCTCTACGCCCGCCTCGATGTAGAATGATACACAACACAACACCAACTTAAATAATATTGGTCACAGACGAGCCAGTTTGCGTTGCGGCTGATTGCCCTCAAGGCTGCGCAGTGACCCCTGCGGGCGCCGTCTGCGTGTGCTCACACAATGATTCATCGACGGACACCTCGCCCAAGGGTTGCCACCCTCGGCACGCTTGCGACTCCGCGGCCGCTTGTCACCAGGTGAACTTCGCTTCTGCAATTAGTTTGTGCTGCCACGAATGCCACTCTGCCCTATTTATCAAAACTTAGTGCCTTTAGATTATCAAAACTTTGTACTAAATTAAATCACTAATATGACATCTGCAAAAAAAAAAACAGATTTAATTAATATGTTATTAATGGTTATAACAATAATTTGTATTGTATTGTCGGTCAATTAACCGACAATACAAATTAACTGTCACTGCGATACGCTATTTCGTTTCTATTCAAATGCCATGTTATTTCTTTAGCTAATGTCGACTTTACAAGACGATACTTTTTCCACTGCTACCGTATTAATTACTCGTACACTGTACGATAGTATTTACAGAAAGTTATTATTAAAACTTCATATTTGAAAAAATCACAACTTTTTTGGTATAAATATCATAATATTTTTTTAACAAAATATATATTTTTTTTTCAGTTAATATGTTTGATACCGAGGGCTTGTCTGTTTTGATAAACGTGGCATCGGTGATGTCATACAATCAATGTGTGTGATAGTTTAATAAAGTTAGAGTTTTAGTTATTAAATAAATAACCTACCGATAACGTTAATAAGGAAAATGCATCTTCTCAAATTTTATATTATTTATATTATGTAATCGGTAGTGATACGTATATATCCCCCCCCAGATCTGCATCCCGGTGAAGCACGGTTTCAAGTGTTCGTGCCATGATGGTTACCGGCTCTCCGACGACGGGTTTACGTGCAAAAGTACAGGTTAGTGTCTTATATTAAATTAATGACTGGTAATATTTAACTGTATTTATTAATTAAATTAAAGCTATGGTCAAAACTTTTGCAAATTTTCATTTCCAGTCTTTCATGTTAACGTTTATTATTATTATGGATTAACCGTTTGTATTCAAAGAGCGCATACGAACTGGCTGCCCGCTTATCTATCCTTTTTTGGACATGAGCAAAAAGCAGAAAAAGCAGTAATTTCTATGTTACTGATTTAATATGACTTATCATCATTGTATAGACTTGTAATAATGTTGACTAACTTTTAAAGTATTTATATTAAATATTAAAGAAAGGTAAAGGAGAAGATTGTAAAACAATCTGTGTTTGGCCACAGATCCGACACCGCCGATTCTTGTCTTCGGCGACGGTAGATCTGTGCGCGCTCTCGACTTGGGGGGCGATGGGGATTCGTCGGCCTCGGAGGATGCGGAGAGCGGCGGGGAGATGCGTGGCCCTCGAACGGTGGCGCTGGCGACGCACGACGCCGTGGCGCTGGCGTGGGCACGCGCTGGCGACGTCACGTGGCTGTTCTGGGCGGAGGCGGGCCACAACGGCGCGCGCGTGCTGCGGGCACCGCTGCCTGCCGCCGCCGCCGCCGCCGCCCCCCAGCCGGTGGCCGAACGTGGCCTGGCGCGCGTCGAAGGACTCGCCGTCGACTGGCGGGCACCTGCTCTCTATTGGCTCGACAGCACCCTGCGCCAGATCGAGGTACGTGTGCTGGCTCCAAGTATACAACATGTTGCACTGACCTAAAGTATACAGCACTTTGCGCTAGATGACGGTATGTATGTTGACGCAATTGAGCCGGCCGAAAGTGTATAGCACGCCACGTCAGATCAAGATACGTGTTACTGACGAGTGTGCGGTCGTTGGCCTGCAACACGTTCTTTAGGAATGTAGTTTATATACTGAAACGCATAGGGAACATTTAGACCACGGGAAGCCGTTAGATGTGAAACTGGTATACTACTACGGCGACTTCGTAGGGACTGACAGGAATTTTGAGCGACTATGAGATTTTGCGCATCTGTAGTATAAAATTCGTAGTGAAAAATAAGATATACATGAATGTACTGACTAGGTCTCGACGTAAACAAATACTTCCTCATAGTTCACAATTGCCAAGTAATAAAACTCGTAGGTGTGCAATAGGTTTCGATTTTAACCTGACGAAACTCGGGCCAACATCACCTACTCGCGATGCACTCTACTATCAGCAGACAAGGCCGTGGACTGCGTAGTGGGTCTCCCATGATTTTCAAATAAGAAAGGAATTGGCACGGTGTTGGTGGCACAGGAGGTAATAAGCCTTCGGCCAGCCGTTCAACTTGGGTTTGGCAAAATTAAATATTACTACGCAGCGAGAAGCTACAGGAACTTAAGCAATAATTAAGCAGGACTCCCCGCACCATTGTAATAATATATAAAATGCAAAAAGAGTGTCTACTGAAGCACTGAAATTCGCTAATTACTATAATTCCCAAAAAATTGTCCCAATGCGGTGTCGAGTTCATTACGACGGATCTCTCGTTAACAACATTGTAGATATCGAAAATGTGTCACTTAGGGTACAGTACTTTTTTTTTGTTTCTCTGAGGAAAATGCATTAAATTGCATACCCCGGCTGTGCCGACCACACGGGGGCCCCATACTTGGCCACGGAGGGTACAGTACTTAATACTGATCAGCATCACCAAAATCATTAACGGTCAATCAAGTTTAAAACTTCGACCCGCCCTGATCAGGGAATGAAGACAATGCACTTACATATTTCTACTTGCGTCGCTGTTATAAGACACTTCAATGCAAGGATATTGATGATGAGCTGAAAGTGGGGCAATTTGGTTTTGGAATCCAGAACTTCCATGATTAACTTCTAACTAAGAGAGAGGGACTAGTATATATTTTTTTATATTCTAGAGCTGATTAATGAGGTCTACGCTCAAAGCCAACTCAATGCTAAACGCAAATGCTAATACTGGATATTGCAAAATTAATTCGACTGTCGGAATGACTGCTTGAATGGGAACTCTTTTGTCTGTGTGGTCGGTTTGACTTGGTTTCAAAATGTCTCAATTACTCGTGTAAATATATACACCCTCACCTTTGTGCGATAACCAGCTGTGTTCCAGGATCGATGATGTTTATCACGTGTTGTTGGAATGTGCCGAAACTCTGAGCTAAGAGAAAGACTCCTCGTGGAATAGATTTGGCTAATGGCAATATAAATTGTATGCTGACGGAACCATTGTCCAGCTTAGCCAAAAAATTATACATGTTTGTTTGCTTGTCCTTTGAGGAGGCATACTAATATTTGTGTATATAACAATTGTGTATGTGTAAAGTGTGTATGTTATGTAAATATGTGATTATTCCTATGAGGCTGACATGTTTACCAAAAGTGTTCAAAGCCTCGTTAAGAATTAAGAGATAAAAAATCGGGTGGGGCTGTGCTGGGGCACACGGCCGTTGGTTTTTAACGTGAAACGTCTACGAGTATGTTAGGGAGTCGCTTTTAAAGTAAAAGATTGAAATAAAAACAAGATTGACGGTGTTTTAAGTATGTTAATAAAAAAATCAATGTCACAACAGCGAGCTGACTATATAAGTGAAATATTCACACCACATTTTTGTTTCTAAGACTAATAGTTTTTTTAATTATTGAGGTACGATGATATAGACCTTTTCGTTACAGTCCACTTTTTAAACATGGTACCCGTATGTTCCGGCGCGATTTTAAAGACGTTTCACGTCAAAAAAAAATATATATAATACACGTCGGCATCTACAATTTGAAAGAGATAATGGACGATTATGTTGTTCAGGTGTGCACGCTGGACGGCCAGTATCGTCGCACCTTAATAGCGGGCGACATGGAGAGTCCGCGCGCCATTGCCGTCGATCCCATAGCAGGTAAGCCATCCCACTACTCCCCATAGCCCTGAAATAATTATATATCGGCAATAATTCTACATTGGAAAAATATCCAATTGAAAATTATAACTTTCCTTGTAATATAATTGTAATTAGAGGACCACATAATACTGATTTTACACAATAAATACATATGAATAAAAAATATATGAAACAAATTAAGCAACTTTTATATTTTAAACATGATTAAAAATCGAACAATAAATTTATGACTCTTTCATGCCATACATTTTTTGCTTTACTCAATACAAAGTGTCTCTATAGAGATGCTAATTTAAATAAATATTATATAATTTACATCATGTTGCGACTCTTACGATAATTATCCATTCGTTATTCGTATTATCCATTATACGTATAATGCATAATCCATGGACGCACTAAATATTTATTTGGAAAATAAAGTACCAATTTTCTTTGAAGGTACAACATATTTTATTTCTTTGACTTTCCATTACAAGCTTTATTTATACACAATCAACATATATGTTTATATTTATGCAAGCGAATAAACCAAATAAAACATAATTACACAGAAAACGAAGTTATTTTTCAAAATACTTCATATATTGAAGCAACACTTTGTGGGAGTATTTTAAATGGTAAAGGCCTTGTTTACATGAGTGCTTTACTGTTATAATAAGACATTATTAAATTGCAATGTTGTGCATTTATTGTGACTTTGTCGCTCTAAATAATATAAAATTTTACGACTGACTGTAAATAGTGAATTTGGTATTCCGAATCTAATCAACAAAGCGGTTATTGAAGCCCTTTTGTAGCAGTTTACATATTCTCAATTTTAGCAGATAGATTGTACAAATTAACTTATAATTATAAATTTAATCCATCTAAAAAAAGAATATCGGATGACATTAATAACAGCTGGCAGTTGATGGACAATTTGTTGCCATACTGCAGGTAAGTCATAGTTATTGTATGTTAACTAGAAAGAACAAAGCCAAAATAATTTCAGATTAAGACATTATTAAAATGTGCAACGAGTAAACTTTGGTTACCGCTTATAACATTATACACTAATTTCATCCCTTCTAATCTTGTCTTCTTCGTCTTATATATAAAAATGAAACGCAAAATGTGTTGGTAAGCTCATAACTCAACAACGCCTGGACCAATTTGGCCAATTCTTTTTTGTTAATGTTCGTTGAAGTTCAAGGAGGGTTTTTACAATGAGGAAAATTCGAATAATTATCGGAATTCCCTAAAAAACAGCCCTTTTATTTTCCCATGCAAACGTTTTCTAACTAAAACGTACAGTCGAATTGAGCTTTATTGTTATTGTATAAAGTACATATTGCAAGCACTCACTGTTGTCTAAGCAATGAAGATGTGTTCCTAACATCAAAGAGTCAATTTGCGCTTTATTAACGCTACATATTAGTTGAAATTCAATCATATCTATCAAAACAGTGTGCGTGCGTGCGTTGGAGCACAGAATACATCGTTGGAGGATTTAATGTCACGTTCCAAAATTGGAATAGCCACAAAATGTAATAGGTCATTTAGACTTTTTTTGCGATTTGGTTGGCTATGCGACAAATTATTATAAATAATTAGGAACAAAAAACTGCCACTGTACAAATCTTTTTGACAGGACGAAGTCTGTCGATCCGCTAGTCGTTTATAAAAATGCTTGTATGGATGGATATTTGTTACTCTTTTACGTAAAAACTACTGAATGGATTTTAATGAAACTTTATAATAATATAGCTTATACATCAGAATAACTTACTTACTTAACACATAGACTATAATTATTTCTTTTCCACGCCACGCTAATATAAGCTACTCGAAATACTAACTCTGCGCAGACAAAGTAGCGGTCACCAGGTGGTATTTAATATATAATTTTACAAATACATATTGTGCTTTACGTCAGTAGCATATTGTCTCGATAGTAATTTTTTACAATATAATTCATGACAGTTTTGCAGTCTGATTTGCTTTAAACGCCATGATCATTTGACGTCCCTAAAGCAATGCATAAGATTGGCAGTGAAGAATTTTAAAAAGAGTGTGTGCTCCGATTGATAGCTGGCTGTGATAAGGACTGTTTTGCAGCAAATTAATATCATTTCGAATAAGCTTTATATATTTTTAATAGGTCAAGAGATGTTGCTTATTTAAATAGAAAAAAACAAATCTCGAATCCAACTTCTATATTTTGTTCCAAAATTTTATGCTTTATCAAATTCTGATATAGAGAACAGAGACATATAATTTTTAAAAATATGTTCACGTTAGAATTTATATGACCTTTGGATTTCTTTTTTCATTTTTATAAAAAAATATCCCAATATTACGTTTAGTTATTTATCTATACGTAACACAGCTCAATTATCATCGTGGTCCGATTGTCGCAGGCTACCTGTTCTGGACTGATTGGAGCGGCGGCAGCGCTCGCATCGAACGTGCCACTTTAGCGGGTGAAAAACGCGTGGTTATCGCACGTGTAGCAGGCGGCTCCGGCTGGCCCAACGGTATCACCTTGGATCCGCTGTCGAGACAAATTTACTGGATAGATGCTAGGTAATGTACCGTTCTTTACACTCATTTATTTAAAACATAAATTGTTTTCATACAAACTTGATAATTTACTTACTCTCATAACTTTCAAATATGAACCTACGAGGAGAGGATCAGAACTGTTACTCTTAAACGCTGTGATAATTTAAAGTACCTGAAGCAATATATAAGATTGGCAGTTAACATTATCCCGTGGATAGAGTTCGTGCATTCATTGATAACTAGTCTCAAGGTTTAAAGGACTAAGTAGTCAAGGAGATCATTTCGATAAGGCTTTATTTATGTTTCTATTAACACACATTAAAGTTATGCTATATATAATAGGAAAAGAAAGCATTCCTTGTAATCATATTTATGGCAACGACATATTTAATGTTTTTTTTTTTCACTCTTTAGGTCAATACTGCTACTAAGTAACCTAAATTTAGTATTTTATATAACGATATATAGTTTAAAATTTCTTTCACATAATTATCCTTTATAGTTTTTTTATTCTTAAGCTAATTTACCTGTATATACGATCCTAATATTATTTATTTATGGACACACAATAAAAAATACAATAAAATAGAATTTGAGAAGAATGATGTACAAAGGCTTTGTTTATTTCTTGCGAAAATATATAAGAAATTAGCCATTAAACTTGTATACAGTACATAAATACTGTAATAAATATAATATGTATACGTGTAACAATAAATAAAATAATTTTAGTGCTTACTAGTTTGATATTTGAATCTGAGCTTAGAAATATGTATTAACACACTGAAGCCTAAATGGTCCCGTACAGTGCGGTTCCAGAGGAATTTCCTCCCGCGTACACTTCGTTTGTGGAATGAGCTCCCTGCCGAGGTTTTCCCGGAGGACTACTGTATGGGGTTCTTCTAAAGGGGAGGAAATAGGCTTTTGAAGGGTCGCCAACGCGCGAGTGACACCCCTGGTGTTGCAAGTGTCCATAGGCTACGGTAACCGCTTACCATCAGGCGGGCCGTAGGCCTGTTTGCCACAATCGTGGTATAAAAAAATATTATTTAACAATTATTTAAATGAAACTTTGTCAAATATCGGTGGTGAAACCGACTGTTATTACTGTCTAAATACAAATCGTGTCCAACTAGTCGCATCTGATGGTCACGTCTCTCATTTATGATTGTGATGGTCGCTCGGAGGCAGGTCGGACACGATCCAGCGCGCTAGCTACAATGGAGGCAGCGTAGTTGAGGTGGTGGCGCGTGGCACGGGTGACGCGCACGGCTTCGCCCTGGCAATGTTCGGTGCTCAGCTGTACTGGACCGATTGGCGCGCACGTGCTGTTCTGACCGCGCCGCTACGCCCCGCGGGCAAGCGCCCCGTTGTTCTGCAGCGTGCCCGGGACCAACCCTTCGATCTGGAGGTAACTTCACAGTACACGCGGTAAAATGACGTCAGTCAGACGTTTCTATGTGTCTTTGTATTTTAATATCATCATCATATCATAGCTTAGATGCGTTCCCACCGAGAGGCACGAGCCTATCCTATACGTCGCAGGTGTGTGCAGGTTGCCGCACGACGTTTTCCTTCACCGTACGATCGTCAGATTAATATATATATGAACATCGAAAAACGAAAAAGATATTATTCTATAGCTTTATCAAACCCTACGCCCAAATTCGTAGACCAGTGTCGAGACCACAGCGCCACCTTTATTTCGTTTCTTTTAAAATATATAGTTTACTTTAAATCGCCTCTATCCATGCAGATACTTGCGTACAAATGACTAATCTCATTTGTCTAAATTCGGTGTCCATAATTTTTGGATTCATCTATAATTTACCATTAATGATCATAATATTATTTTTTCTAAACTAATTCAGATAACACTTCGCGTATAGGCTGCACTTTCAGAAAAGGCAACGTAATATATTGGAAAAGACGGTCTTATTTTACAATCAATGGCTAGACGAAATATATTTGGATCGTGTGAGCAAACGAAACAATATTATATCTACCTTTTATTCTCTTTGATTTCATATAAGTTGTTCAGTTCAGACGACTGAACTAGTGAATTTGTGAATTGCAAAATCAAAACAAGCTTCTGTACATAGCTTATATATAAGTCATTTTAACTTGTTATATTTTAATAAACGTTCAGTATTCATTTTTGCTTAAAAACAGTGTTTTGTAACACGACACGTAAAACTATATAGTCATTGATATTAATGATTGTAGGGTACAGAATTCAAATACCTTACAACATGAATAGAAAAAGATATGGAATAGCATTGAGTTGAATATTATATACTGACTTTGTTAATAACCATATACGAGTATTATTATTCTATTATTAATCTTGCTTCTAATGCATATATCGAATAGAAGTGAGGTTACACAAATCTACCTACCTAATTGGAATCTATCCAGTGGGTATTGAAATGAGACAAAACATCTAAGGAGTTGTGATATGCTTTTAATTGTTTTATCATTTATGTCTAGGAAGGTATTTATTACAGTCTGTTCAGCAAGAGACAGTCACTATGAGAAGAACAGACAAGAAACTCATAGGCTTTAATTTCTTTTTACTCCTTTTATAACGAATTATTAACACTATTACAATTAATTATTAACTAAGAATACATGGAAAGTTGTCACGCAACATTTTGATAAATTACTGCAAACACAAGTTCTAAACAATTTAAACATTAACAGAACAAAGTATTAACAAGGCACTCATTTAATTGGAATCGCCTAACATTTAGACAAGGGTTCAACACTCACATTTTTTCTTGCTGGAAGTCAGGAACCGAATCCTGTGTATCAATAATCATCTCAAAAGGTCACCTCGCTGCCCATTATTTTGGCGGCAATATAAAGTTGCCGTCAAAAAGGAAGCAAATGGCGCCAACATATTTTTCGTAATATGAATTTAACCAAGAAATTGCTTATAGCAAGGATTCCAAACAAAAACATTATTATTTTAAATGCTAGTGCGCTAGTAATTAATAAGCTAAAGCAATTAAATCATTTAAATGAATAAAAATGACTTTATCAAAATACTCACAGAATTGAATCAAAATAAAACCCTAAATTAACACATTACAATAGCATAACATTCCGAATTACAATCTTGCTTAAAAATTCTAATATGTTTTAGCAAGTGGAATTTATAATCAAAATAATTATTAATAACAATTAAAGACAACAATTATAAAATTTACTTCGTTTACATACGTCTGCAGCGACATCTGTGGCGTCGCCATACAAAATACTCACGTAGTATCGAATCAAAGTAAAACTACAGTAAGCGTGACATTTGCAATTACAATCTTACTTAAAAATTCTAATATGATTTTAGAAAGTAGAATTTATAGTCAGTATATAATTATTACTAACTATTAAAAACAATAATTTACTTCACCTACAAATGTCTACAGCGACATCTGTGGTGACGACATATGAAAATACTCATGGAATCGGAACAAAATAAGACACTTAAAATTAAAACTTTACAATAACATAACGTTCAAAACTGACAAGCTTGCTTAAAAATTAAATTATAATTGTTGACATAATTTACGATCAAAATAATTAAAAACTATAATTAATTTCCGGCGCCCACTGTTCGAGTTCTAACGGAAGAACTCAAGCATCCAAGCGTCGGACGATCAGACGGTAGAACGTCTTTTGTTTATGATTTATTCGCCACATTCGCGGCGACACATATGATATAATATACGAAAACATTGCGGCTACGTGGTCGTTGTAAAATGCTATTTCTGCACAGATTATCCACCCCAGTCTGCAGCCCAACTTGACGAGCGCGTGCCGCAGCGCCGGGTGCTCACACCTGTGCCTCACCGCAGGGCCTGACACTGTCGCCTGCACTTGCCCACATCGCATGAAATTGGCTTCCGATAACCGCACCTGTGAAGGTAACTCTTTACGTCAATATTATCTATGGAATGCTATATTTAGGATAGTTACGATATTAGTGCGTTATAACCAATACGCACGTATATCGTACGACGTTTTTTAACACATTTGCGAGGAAACAGAAAAAAGAAACATTTAAATAAACTCAATCTGTGAATGCACACTGTTGGTTTCCCGCCAATAACAGCGCGCTAGCGCTGCCTTCTGACTGGCGCCGTGCGGCGATTAGTTCGAAATTTGACTAGCAACAGCGCGCGAAATGGCAAATAATACTGTTATGGAATTTGTATGGACTATAACTTAACTATTTGCTTTGGCAACATACGCATTTTTTATGACCCGCAAACCGGTGGAATTACATCAGCTTTACGAGCAAAGGTGTTAAAAACAATTTTTCGAATCAGACCATTGTAGTATTTTTTGAATACATACAACCTGTTAAATTAGTTAAATTAGTCAAAAAGAAAATAGAAGTCGCCAGAACTGTCAATTATGGTCCCGAACACGCAAGTGAACGTTGATAACAAATATTTTACCGCACCCTTGATGTTTACGTGCGTCGTTATTACTTCTTAGTATGAAATAAGTAATTATATTAAAATAGCAATAAATTTTAAATGAACGCAAAAAAAAAGTGCGGACCAAAGAGTCCGCAGAAATCCAGACAAACATTATATAAAAATAATAATAAATGAACTAATTGAATAAAAAGAGGAATACGAATAGTATACACTAAGTATGCGCACCAGCATTAGCAGTAGAAACCAATATAAGAACAGACTTGAATTTATGATGCTGATTTATGTGTATAAAAATTGTCACACATTTCATACTAATTTCCAAATGCATAATTTAAACACAAGAAATAAAAATAAACTTGCCGTTCCAACGTACAGGCTACAAAATACTAGAGGTTCGTTTGTGGGCAAATGTATAAATTTATATAACAAGATTCCACACAGTGTAGCTGAATTGCCTTTTCATAAGTTCAAGGTTCATGTTAAAAAGACTCTAATGAGTAAGGGCTATATATTTAAATGATGCCAATGCTTGGTGTTGATTTGAAAGTATTACATTCTAAATTGTATATATTAGTTTTCCAGTATAAATTGTAAACACATATGTACATTGTGTGATAACGACATAATTTATTGTAAGTTTATTATAGTTAGTAAATGTTGTTATTAGTTTTGATAAAGCTGATAAAATTCTTGCGCCCATTCTTCTTATCAGCTAAAAAATACGTCCTGAATGGGTGGTAGGGGAAAAAAATTGGACGATTCAAAAGAGCTTTCTATAAAGTCATATTTGAATAAAGTTAAAGTTGATTTTGGTGTGCACAGCGTACGAGCAGGTGCTGTTACTGGGCAGCCGCGGGCGTGTGCGCGCGCTGTCGTGGGACGCGCCGCACACCCCGCTAGCGCCCTCGCTGGCACTGGCGCCCGACTGCGCGCCCCTACACCTGACCACCGCCACCATGCGCCACGCTTACCTCTGGACCGACCACAAGGTACTGTTACTGGGCAGCCGCGGGCGTGTGCGCGCGCTGTCGTGGGACGCGCCGCACACCCCGCTGGCGCCCTCGCTGGCACTGGCGCCCGACTGCGCGCCCCTACACCTGACCACCGCCACCATGCGCCACGCTTACCTCTGACCGACCACAAGGTACTGTTACTGGGCAGCCGCGGGCGTGTGCGCGCGCTGTCGTGGGACGCGCCGCACACCCCGCTGGCCCCTCGCTGGCACTGGCGCCCGACTGCGCGCCCCTACACCTGACCACCGCCACCATGCGCCACGCTTACCTCTGGACCGACCACAAGGTACTGTTACTGGGCAGCCGCGGGCGTGTGCGCGCGCTGTCGTGGGACGCGCCGCACACCCCGCTGGCGCCCTCGCTGGCACTGGCGCCCGACTGCGCGCCCCTACACCTGACCACCGCCACCATGCGCCACGCTTACCTCTGGACCGACCACAAGGTACTGTTACTGGGCAGCCGCGGGCGTGTGCGCACGCTGTCGTGGGACGCGCCGCACACCCCGCTGGCGCCCTCGCTGGCACTGGCGCCCGACTGCGCGCCCCTACACCTGACCACCGCCACCATGCGCCACGCTTACCTCTGGACCGACCACAAGGTACTGTTACTGGGCAGCCGCGGGCGTGTGCGCGCGCTGTCGTGGGACGCGCCGCACACCCCGCTGGCGCCCTCGCTGGCACTGGCGCCCGACTGCGCGCCCCTACACCTGACCACCGCCACCATGCGCCACGCTTACCTCTGGACCGACCACAAGGTACTGTTACTGGGCAGCCGCGGGCGTGTGCGCGCGCTGTCGTGGGACGCGCCGCACACCCCGCTGGCGCCCTCGCTGGCACTGGGCCCGACTGCGCGCCCCTACACCTGACCACCGCCACCATGCGCCACGCTTACCTCTGGACCGACCACAAGGTACTGTTACTGGGCAGCCGCGGGCGTGTGCGCGCGCTGTCGTGGGACGCGCCGCACACCCCGCTGGCGCCCTCGCTGGCACTGGCGCCCGACTGCGCGCCCCTACACCTGACCACCGCCACCATGCGCCACGCTTACCTCTGGACCGACCACAAGGTACTGTTACTGGGCAGCCGCGGGCGTGTGCGCGCGCTGTCGTGGGACGCGCCGCACACCCCGCTGGCGCCCTCGCTGGCACTGGCGCCCGACTGCGCGCCCCTACACCTGACCACCGCCACCATGCGCCACGCTTACCTCTGGACCGACCACAAGGTACTGTTACTGGGCAGCCGCGGGCGTGTGCGCGCGCTGTCGTGGGACGCGCCGCACACCCCGCTGGCGCCCTCGCTGGCACTGGCGCCCGACTGCGCGCCCCTACACCTGACCACCGCCACCATGCGCCACGCTTACCTCTGGACCGACCACAAGGTACTGTTACTGGGCAGCCGCGGGCGTGTGCGCGCGCTGTCGTGGGACGCGCCGCACACCCCGCTGGCGCCCTCGCTGGCACTGGCGCCCGACTGCGCGCCCCTACACCTGACCACCGCCACCATGCGCCACGCTTACCTCTGGACCGACCACAAGATACTGTACCGACCGCCACCACGACGACCGCGTGCCGACCGAGAGCCAGTGAGCGACCATGAATCGATCACAAGGTACAGTACTACTCAAATCGAAGCCCTGCCTGTTTGCAAATAAATAAAGAAGAAGAAAAGAGCGAACTTTGCAAATAGATTTCTTATCTCGAACAATACTAAAACTATATTGTAGTAAATGTGTATTGAAGTATATATACTAACTAATTTTAAATAATTGCATATTGTACCGTCGACATAGTTTATCGCGAATAGTAATGTAGCTAAATAATTCATTACTATTAACTTTAACCGAATAAATTATTTCTATGAAATAAATTAATAATTTTTATTAATCGAACACTCGAAGAGCCGTAGCCCAATATACAATAAATACTGTGGAACAAACAGCTTGAAAATATTTGAAACACTTCATTTGTAATCTACTGTGATTATTATATATATGCACGAAGGTTTTGATATGTAATATGTATTTCCCCGCTCAAAATCCTACTTTCAAGCATTTAATTTAACAATACTTTTGTCTAATATATGATATGACTAATACATGATAAGTGTAATCAAACCTATAAGTTACTTACGAAATGATTTTTAAAAACTGTTCGTGACGCTATTCGACATTGCCACAGACGAACGATATTCACTACGTGGACATCACAACGGGTTCGATGCGCATTCTCATCGAGGGCGGCAATTCTCTCGGCGATTGGAATATGTATCGAGAACGGGAACGTGACGGGGACGCGACGGGACCAGGCTGGACGAGAACCCTAGCTGTGGATTGGATCGCGGGACTCATCTACTACACAGAAGAAGATGGCTCCGTGTCCGTAGCTGACCTAGAAGGTGCTAGAGCTACCCCTTTGTCGCTGATACTTGATGAGCCGACGTCTCTGTGCGTACACCCTGTGCGGTAAGTTTATTACCTATCTTACAAATAAAATTCTTGTTCACAAATACAAATTTTATTCTATGGAATAGATATAGTTTTCTGTGGTAAAATATCCCTAGGCCTCAAAAATCTGTGATTACTGTTCAACGCTCAGACATCTAAATAACATTTATTGAGATATGAGCGGTGCATTCATTACTACATGACATAACAAATTGGTATTAGTCTGATCTATACACCTTTATAGGTGACACAAAATTGTCAAATAATAAACAAAAAACTTAAATATTTAAACACATAACCAATTATAAATACTTTGCATAATGTCATGAAAAATTAGCATAACATTAAATTGAAGTAGACTTAAAATATACCTTAATATATAAATACAACATCACTTTGTCTGCACATAGCACGCATAATTTCTCAATTCATTATCATTATCATAATTTCGACCGATAAACGGCGACTGTAGAACGTTTACCAACCTACGTTTCTCAGCATATGCCTGTTACTCGAGGACCTTTCATTTTTCAATTATTGAATATCCAACTTGATGCTACGCAAAATGCGCCAAACACTGAGTACGGTGTACTGCAGCGGCCGCATTTACTTCGCGCACGCGGACGGCGTGGAGGAGGCGGACGGATCCGGCCAGTCCCGGCACATGTTGAGTGAGGGCGCTGACTCGGATCACCTCGCGCTGGATACGGCCGCTGACCGCCTCTGCTGGATCCGTGCCCGCCATATACACTGCCTGGACCTGAAGCAACAACACGAGGCTGCGGTCAGACTCTTATCTTTTTTTATACCTACAATTGACAGATACGAATACGAGCGGTATCAATTACAATATTATTTGGTGCTAAGTTACAATGAAAAAGATTTTTTTATTTTTTTTATTTCTTAATTTTTAACGAGGCTTTGAACACTTTGGGTGAACATGTCAGCCTCATAGGAATAATCACATATTTACATAACATACAAACTTAACACATACACAATTGTTATATACACAAATATTAGTTTGCCTCCTCAAAGGACAAGCAAACAAACATATATAATTTTTTTGGCTAAGCTGGACAATGGTTCCGTCAGCAAACAATTTACACTGCCATTAGCCAAATCCATTCCCACGAGGAGTCTTTCTCTTAGCTCAGAGTTTCGGGCACATTCCAACAACACGTGATAAATATCATCGATCCTGGAACACAGCTGGCTATCGCACAAAGGTGAGGATTTCACACCAGCAAGATGATAAAACTTGTTCGTTGGAACATGCCCAGACCGTAATCGGAAAGCAGAAACTAAAAGCTTTCTAGTAAGGTTTGATGAGTCACTGTCAAACCAAGGATTCCATGTAGGTTTGTCCTGGATTGTACCATACCAAACTCCAACGCCTCTGACCAGGGTCTCCCCAAAATGATATTCCCATTTTTCCAAACATCTTTTCTTTATTATTGGAATAAATTCACTAGCCAGGGGTCCAGAATCCAGCACGATACCATCAAAAACAGCTTCCTTTGCAAGACCATCTGCAGCCTCATTACCAAGTAACCCGACGTGGGAAGGGATCCATTGGATCTTAATACACTTGTTATACAATACAATTCATTCTATGTATTAAGTCTAAGGCTTCAAAAGCGACGGGCATACCGCCCAGTCCCGACACACAACGAGAAGAGATGCTGAAGGGCTTGCGCATATTAAACTTTTTAACAGTTGATAGAAGATAATATCGTGAAATTTTATATAAATAGAAGGTAAATAGGAGCTTTTGAATCGGAGCTATGAAATGAAACATATATAACTATTTTATATGTTAGTTTGGGGATGTAGATAAGATACAGAAGTATATTTATAGTTATTTAAAAGGAATATCGCTTGTCGTCTTTACGATGATTATAAAGTAGCATTTCTTAGCTTAACTGTTTCAATGAGTATTATCTCATCGTCTAGATTTCGAAAATATCGCTCATGTGTTCAATACATACTCAAAATAACTTTGATGCGTGCTAGGTGGAAGTGCCAGTGCTGGAAGATACCCGTCCCGAAGCTTTGGAGATGTACGGAGGCCTCATTATCTGGTACGACGGCATCAGCGCCACGCTGCGCACCTGTTCCTACCCGCGCTGCACTGACGCGGAGACGCTGTACAAGGATTCAGGTACAGGTTGTAGGTACCATATTCGTCCGAGGCGTTCATTGGGTTTGGTTGTATGGCCATAGTATAGATGGAGATGACGATACTGAATTTTTTATATGTTTATACAAAATTTTCATATTAATTGAATTGAGGAGAGATTTACTCTCCTCTTTTTTTAATAGTTCTGAAAGTAAAAGAAATAGTTGTGGTGTCACCGTAGAGCCTGGTGACCTCCAGCTAGCTCCGAATTCCCGACTCTCAGTGTAAGGGGTGTAGGTAGGAAAAATGACTTACGGTTTAGTAATGTTTGTATTTCAACTTCACAATTAATTATTCCATATATAATTTCAAAAATTGTTCAAAACGACTTATTTCGATACTCAAATTTCATAAAATTTTGCTTGGAAATTTTGGTATTGTACATATATCATATCTCTGGACAATCAAATAATAATGAATTTCCAGGAACACTGTCAAAGCGTGACATGTCAGTTTTTGAATTTTGGTTTGAGTCATGGAGTAATAAAGAAATAGACCGAAAATCTTAAGGTTGGACAGCGTTCCTGTTGCAGTGGTAAGACTACAGTTCGTAACCAATGTTAAAATATTATTACTAATAAAAAAAGAAAAGAGTATTCTCATGAAACATACTGTTAAATAGTTGTAACATCCTAAATTTCAGTTGGAATATGATCGTATTGGATGGCATGGAATTAATAGAAGATTGTTTGTGTTGAAAATTTCTTTAACAGTCTGTTAATAAAATCAACATTCTGTCTCAACCTCGGGGATTGATTACTACATTTGACTGTTGACAGGCCATGGTCAATGATCTATTAATGTGGTAATGTGTGATCCGCAGATGCGCTATCGTCTGTCCGCGTGTACGACCCGGCCACGCAACGCGACGTGTCCGGCGCGTGTGCGCTGCGGAGCACGCCGTGCGAACACCTGTGCGTGCCCGTTAGCGAGACGGAGTCACGGTGCTTGTGTGCCCGGGGCTACCGGCTCGACGGCGACCGCTGCGCAGGTTAGTGAAGGCCGTTGCACAGGACAGCGGTTCAATAAAATAAACAAAAAACTTATTACGTCAGTCCAAAAGCAGCGAAACAAATCTCACTATATTTTGCTATTTTTAATAATAATAATAAATAAATATTTGTTACACTTACACCAATTAGCCTAGCCCAAACTAAGCTCTGTAAGGCTTGTGCTATGGGATCTAGGGTAACGGATAGACATACATATATTATACATATATAAATAATTTTTATTGAAATATATATCAACAACCATGACTAAGGTACAAATGCTCGCATTCATCACACAAACATCTGCCCCCGGGACTTCGAACCCGGGACCTCAGAGATGGCGACACCTTGAAACCGGTGTACTATCCACTCGACTATGGAGGTCGTCAATTTGTAAAGTACATACATAATCGGTGTTTTTATCATACGATATCCATCATTTTCTATATTTCTATTGTTTGGGGATTGTTTGATTTTAGTTATAACTATGTCAGTATTATAACAGTATTTTTAATACAGTTGCTCAAAAAGTGGCGTATTGCAGGGACGTGTAGCGTTCGGGATCTGGGCTATTTCACTCTCGTGCTTTTTTTTGCCTTTCCCGAACTCGTGCGTTTCTTTTCCCAACTGTCAAAATAATTTCTATTAAAAAAAGCTTCAGAAGGACCTCTGCTACATTATTGGCAGATTCAGGAGCCAATTTGACGTCCTTAAAGCGAGAAGGCGGTTGGAAATCGAACAAAGTTGCAGAAAACTATATTGGTGATTCATGAAACAACAAACTAGAAACTGGGAAAAAGATCACACAATCCATTAATTTAAGGTCCAATCCGTCTCCTTCACAAGCTGAAGAGAACGTCGTCGATCTACGAGTACCTTCGTTGATAATGATAATTCATCAGATCCAATTCCATCAACTAGCAAACGCCATTGTATGACAAATATACATGAACAATAATACTAAATTAATAATAGTTTGTCTCAAACAGTAAATATGCAACCTAAAGCTTCCCCAATTAGTATAAAAAAAAACTGTACAATTTCAATGTATATGTGAATTATAACTTTTATAAGAAATAAATGATTAGTTAATTGAGTTTATTGTGTTTTTATAATTTGATTAAATTGCTTCATTTTTTCGCAACTGTATTAAAAATAGTCGTTCAGTACACGTACGGAACCGTCATCGCTACTTCGTTCCGACAAATGTCTACCCGAGCCGAAGGCGAGGGTTGACAGTCGGAAGATGCTGTAATTATCTGTCTGTTAATGGCTACTTAATTATGCACCATAGCCCAAGGGACCCGCTATCCCCCATTCTATTTAATTTAGTTACACTGGAAATCGGTCAAAATATTATGAATGTCAACTTGTTACAGTATGCAGATGATTTTGTTTTGTACAAGACAATTGAAAAGAGTTGTAGTATTGTAGATTTTATTAATGTTTTTCACTGTGAAATTAAGAAAATAATTAATTATCTTGAAAAGGTGGGTTTGTTTATATCCGAGACTAAATCTAAAATATGCATTTTTAAAAGATCTAGAAAACATATTGATGTTGACATCGTTGTAAATGGCTCATCTCTTCAAGTTGTAAATAAGATCAAATACTTAGGACTATGGTTGGATACATCTCTGAGATGGGGTGCTCATATAAATGAGATTTGTGAGCAGATTTATAAATATGTAAATATTTTAAAAGTATTGGCAGGGAAATCCTGGGGAGTTCACCCCAAACACCTCCGCCGCCTCTACATTTCTCTCGTGAGAAGTCGCTTAGACTATGGCAGCTTCATTTATGGTAGTTGTGCTAATGCTCATCTAAAGAAACTTGATGTGCTACAAAATAGAGCTTTGCGTGTGTGCGGTGGATTTATTCGTACCACTCCAATATTTGCTATGGAAAGTGAACTCTCCATACCTCCCTTATCAGTACGTCGATATTGGCTGGGTTGTAGATTTCTGCTAAAGATAATGCCTAAATCCAATAACCATATTATTTTAGCCTTACAAACATTACTGTCGAGACGTTGTCATTTTACAAATAAGAACTTCCCTTTTTTAGCTAAAATTTATGACGAATGGAAGGATTTGGATGTTAATCAAAGCCCCTTAATTGGATTATTTTCTTTAAATACTTGAATTTTAATGTAACATCTAACATCTTTGATAAATTTGATAATGTAATTGTACCTAAACGCAACCTGGTTGAGCAAGACTTACGTAACAGGAGTTTGCAAATGTTGGATGAGACTTACTCTAAGTTTTATAAAATATATTCTTATGGCTCGAAATTAGTTCAGAGTGCTGGTGCTGCTCTCTTTGATCTACAGAATGACATCTCTATTAAGTGGAAGATGCACAAGGACACACATGTATCATGAGAGCTGAACTCACAGCAATTAAAGAAGCATTGTGTATGCAAATAATTTACAAAACAGCCCTCCTGTTGTCATTCTGTCGGATTCAAGGAGTGCCCTTCAGCATCTCTCTCGTTGTGTGTCGGGATGGGCGGTATGCCCGTCGCTTTTGAAGCCTTAGACTTAATACATAGAATGAATTGTAGCAATAAGTGTATTAAGATCCAATGGATCCCTTCCCACGTCGGGTTACTTGGTAATGAGGCTGCAGATGGTCTTGCAAAGGAAGCTGTCTTGGATGGTATCGTGCTGGATTCTGGACCCCTGGCTAGTGAATTTATTCCAATAATAAAGAAAAGATGTTTGTAAAATGGGAATATCATTTTGGGGAGACCCTGGTCAGAGGCGTTGGAGTTTGGTATGGTACAATCCAGGACAAACCTACATGGAATCCTTGGTTTGACAGTGACTCATCAAACCTTACTAGAAAGCTTTTAGTTTCTGCTTTCCGATTACGGTCTGGGCATGTTCCAACAAACAAGTTTTATCATCTTGTTGTGTGTGAAATCATCACCTTTGTGCGATAACCAGCTGTGTTCTAGGATCGATGATATTTATCACGTGTTGTTGGAATGTGCCCGAAACTCTGAGCTAAGAGAAAGACTCCTCGTGGGAATGGATTTGACTAATGGCAGTATAAATTGTTTGCTGACGGAACCATTGTCTAGCTTAGCCAAAAAATTATACTTGTTTGTTTGCTTGTCCTTTGAGGAGAAAACTAATATTTGTGTATATAACAATTGTGGATGTGTAAAGTTTGTATGTGTGTAAATATGTGATTGTTCCTATGAGGCTGACATGTTCACCTAAAGTGTTCGAAGCCTCGTTAAAAATTAAGAATAAAAAAAAAAAATTATGCACCAGAAAATATAAAACACAACACAACGGTGCGCATAATAGACAATAATTATACAAAATATATATTAACGATTATCCGATTAAAACGGGTGTTATCCTCTTCGAGAGTCCTTACTCCTTAATCGGACCATCAAAATGTACACCTAAGCATTGCTGTTCGATAGATTGTCAAAGATGCTCAATTCCAGTGTTCTAGTGTTCAAATATACTGCAGTGAAGTAAGTTAACTCTAGTTTTTATAATACTAAGTACCCTTAGAAACAATAGAACAATTTTAAAGATAAAATTTTATTTATTTTTAATGAAAGAAAACTAACTTGTATGTTTTTATTATATCGAAGTATATGAAATTTTATCATCAAGTTTAATGAAGTATATGTAAATACATATTGGTAATCGTATTAAGTAACAATATAGCAAGATGTATGTAAAAAGAGAGACTACGGACTCGAAGGTAGCAATTACACACTGTCCTTTACATGTTTAACGGCGTTTCTTTAACCGTCGGTCGACGCGAAAGAGGATATTAAATATGACCTTACTACAATAACAATAGAGATTAATACGTTTCTTATAATTGTGTGACAGTCATCGATGATGTGGTGGTATACTCGCTGAGCTGGGAGCTGCGTGGTATTCTTACTTCGGGAGTACAGCAAGGCTCGTTATTGCCCCCGCTACCGGACCTTTCCATGGCCAGCGCCTGTGCATACCACGCAGGTATGTTTATTTCTCGTATTTATGTTATTATTTTGTACACACTAAATACAGCAATAGAAACACTAAGAAAACACAAGGGAACACTGTAAAAGATGAGGCCGTATTGTCATATAAAAAATAGTAACTGGTCCCCCAAATGTTGGTGATTTTAGGAAACGTAGATACTAGGCAAGTACTTATTTAAATAAATATTTGCATCTATATTAATATAATTTTGAGTAAAAACTTACACTTACTTAAATTACTGAATTTGCCCAACTAGCATTTATTGGTGGACACTTTGCCTTTTACCTTTTTTCAGAGTAAAGGTAACAACTACATATATATTTGGTACTCTTTTTGTGTTACACCAACCAGATGTATTGTGATGAAGTAAATATTTTCTTTAATTCTCAATTGAACATCAGATGGCGAATGGTTGTACTGGAGCGACGGAGAATCGGGCAGCGTGTGGCGCGTGCGCCGTGACGGGTCCGAACGAACGGTTCTGTACGAACCCGACGAACCTGATTACGAACCCGGGGACCGTTTGGCTGGTGAGGAATTTTCTTTACTTTCTTTTCAAACATAGGTTTTTATAAGAGCATTTTAACATGTGTTTTCATTTTGAAAGGCATGGCCGTTGACTGGGTGGGTGGTAACATACTGTGGGCGGACGCCGCGGGCGCGCTAGTGGCCGCCCGCCTCGATGGTTCCCGGCGCATGCTGCTTACCGACCAATTGCCCGCGCCCGTTGGCTGTGAGTGTATATACGTTTGTCTGTGGTTTCTGTGTTTACATGTTCATTATTTATCGCTAAAAGCAGCGGTGTTAAATGAACACTGAGGCTCCATGGTGATTATTTATTTAACATATAATAATCTTTTTTACTATTTACAATTAACTACAGACTAATTTAATTGAGCTTTAAATTGAAAAGAATCTAGATATCCTGTAGATTAAATTATCTAATTATTCTTATGATAACAGGAAAAATGTGTAAGGTTTATGCTTAGAGCTAGTCATATAGTTGTAGTGTTTTTGAATAATTAACTTTATTTACTAATATTTCTCATACATATTTATAGCGATCACAATTAGGTATATATTTAAAGATAATTGTAAAAAAAAATTGTTATTTAAATGGAGCATGAAAAGGGATTTTTAAGTGGCAAATTGACGATTATTTTGCATTTAAATAAACATTATTATTTATTATTCATAAAAAAAATATTGTTTATGTTTGAGAATTAACATATTATTTTATGACAAATTCAATCAATTGGGTATTCCAACGATTTGACTAAGATCTTCATGGTAGAATAAAAATTTCACAAGTGTTATATTGCGGAACACAGCGGTGCGCGTGGACTCGATCCGCGGTTGGGTGTTCGCTTGCGCGGGCGGCGCCCCGTGGCGTGTACGCCTCGATGGCACCGGCGCGCGCGCTCTGACGGGCGTCGGCGGCGGTTGCGGTTCCATCGCCGCGTCGGTTAGCGAACGCCGCGTGTACTGGACTCGCAGCCGCCGCGTGTACCGCTCGCGCTACGATGGCACCGGCGTCCAGCCCGTGACGGCTACGTCTGCGCCCGCTGCGCTCGCCGCCGCTGACCGCCTCTACTGGCTCGACACGTGCGGCCCACATACAGCTCGTAGCATGGCCCCGCACGGCACAGCATGACCCCGACGCTTTGCACGCATGCCCTAAGCGATGAACTACGTATGTGTCTCGTCGCTATGCAGAATTTTGTTTGTCAAAGTTAGGATATCTCTAAGATAAAAATGTTTCAAGCATAACATTATCACTATCCAAAATTTGTTGTCAAAGCTCATGTGCGTTTTTACTAAACGGTTGAAAAACATTTTTCATTTGATTGACTGACTGACTAGCAGTTAATTCAATTACAGCTAATTAGTGCTAACAGTTCAGATAGAAAATAGGTAAGACACGGTCTCCAGAACCGTAAATTATGTATTAATCGTTTGCATGCAAATATCGGGTACTGGTAATATTCATCATTATCTACGAGAATTACTTACTTACCTACTAATTAAATAAATACCTACTAATCAAATAAATACTCTAAATACTGCTCGAAAGTTCTTCTACACTTAGGCCAACTTATTTTTTAACAGTATGATTAATGGTTTTTAATTCGAAGTGTTCGAAGCTACACTTGTTTTTCGTACAATTTTGAAAACCATTAAACAATACTTAATGTAACTCAAGCATATGTATGTTTGACTAATTCTAGTATAAATTAATAAAGAAGCTAAATCATTAGTTCACAAGTCTACAGTCAAAGTCTAGTCCATGAATACAAAATTTTACGAAACATATATCAAGTTTGACTTCAAAAATGTGCATTGTATATGGTTGCGGTGATTTTACTGATTTAAACTACGTTGTTCAAAATATCGATTGGTTTGCTTTGATATGTATTTAGCAGTTATATTTTCTTTTAAACTGGATAAATAATATAATGCCAAATCAAATATTCGTTGCTACGGCGAAATTAATTTATTCTCATTATTTATTTTCACAATCAATAAAAATAGAAGGGGCCTTCGTCGATTTAGTGTACCTATATATTTTCATTCCATTACTATGGATCACAAATTTAAGATTTTCACAGATACCTTATTAAATGAAACAAACATAAATTCTATTGACTTTAATTAGTTCGGTTCTTCAAATCTACATTATTCGACTTTAAATTTCTTATATGAAAAATTTTACCTGGTCTTTTCGCGGCTAATAAAATAATTAGGAACAAAATATGTATATGAAAACGATTCGATTTGTACTAGTTGATATTTATAGTTGATGGACATGGTAGGTGAGGGTCAGTATATATCCGATTATTTAATTATATGATACAAATAAATTCAACACAAACAGAACCATTTTGAATCACATACATTAAATTGTATCAACTCTTGAATCCAAGAATAAAATTGTCATCAAATGGTTTTTTAAAGCTCTCAAAGTGTGGCACTAGAGGACCGTAGCCTGCTTGACTAATGTTAACTTTAGAATATTTGATATTTCCTGCAACAATTAAACAAATTACTGAAAATATTGCAGGAATCATTAGACGAGGCATCCCGTTTATTCGTACATGTTCTACCAAAATGTTACTTAAAAACCGTACATGGTAGCTTCTAAAGTTAGTAAATAACAACTCATCATACCTAAAGCATTTTTGTGGACCTTTACAATTTTCTAGCCAAATCTCTAACCAAATACAAAAATCATCTATACAAATAAGTAAAGTTTTTTTTTCTCTAAATAAAAATGAACCGAGAGATTTTGTGATACATTTTATATTTTTACACGTCAGTAGTGGAATGAAATGTACTAATATTAAAGAGCATCAGCATTTATTGTTATATGTGCATGGTGTGGTGTTACTCATTTAGATGCCAGTTTATGTGTTTATGGCAAAATTTCTACGCGCCCACGTCTTATCGTATTATAATTTTATTAACAATTTCCGAATTTAATTTGATTTGTTATCATTAGTATGGTTTTATGTGTCTTCATTTGACATTTATTTTATTGTTACTATTTTTCTTCATATCTTGAATTTGTTTAATGCACAAAATAAACGATATACGGCGGATTTTATTAAACCATTGTATTATCTATATATAATATAGTACTATATTTTAATATTGGCCTTATCAATAAAAATGCCAGCATCATTTTATCCAGGGTACCAAAGTGTGTCTAAAAGTTGTATTAACATTGTGAGTATGATATAAAACATTTTTATTGTTTAAATGATGTTACTGTAAGACTTGCATTAAATAAATTCAAACACAGGTTAGTAGAAAGCTTTTAGTAATAAAATACAAAAACACGACTATTTGCATGACATTACTACGACAGATTTAGCGTAGCGGTTGTGTAATCGGCGTCTGTGCCACGGGTCGCGGGTTCTATTCCCACATGGAACAGATATTTTGTATGACCTACAAAAATTTGTTCCAGTCTGGATGAATGTTGCATGTGAGATTTCTATGTTTGTGATTGCACCACGTTTGAAAAGTAATACAATTTCTGGGTGAGTGTATGTGATAACTTTTCATGGAATTGTATTCAATTAATATCGTAGTTTTCTCTGTATGACTGTTTCACTGAGATTGTTAGTATAATCAATCTTAACTTGAACTGATTAAAAGCGTTTGTTTTCGAATTCACTTAGAATTCGGATTTACATCCTATTACCGATGTAAATCCGAATTCATTTTGGTTAGTATAGTCGTTGTTGCTTGGACGATTATCTAGAACCCCTCTGTAATGACAGCAAGACGTAAACGCACATTAATACCCGTTAGATGTGCATTTATGTAACTATCTGTTATACAATTAGTTTTTATTATTCTTAGACAAGTTGCTTGCGTAAGACGATTATTACGTTTAGTATTCGCATGGTTCAATAGCATGTTGATTAAATCTTTCCTTATATCTGTTTTCCTTTAATGACTACTAGAACGAAACATACATGTAATTTCATTGCCATATCTTTCTTTTTATTTTATATAAAGTGTTTAAAAATGATTTTTCAACACCATTGCTCGTAATTGGTATGTAACTACACCAATTTTAATTTCACAATGTATCATATTACCAACTTATATCTTTAGTATGCCGATGATTTTGTTATGTACAAGACTATTGAAAAGAGTTGTTGTATTGTAGATTTTATTAATGTTTTTAACACTGAAATTAAGAAAATAATTAATTATCTTGAAAAGGTGGGTTTGTTTATATCCGAGACTAAATCTAAAATATGCATTTTTAAAAGATTTCTCTGAGATGGGGTGCTCATATAAACGAGATTTGTGAGCAGATTATAAATATGTTAATATTTAAAAGTATTGGCAGGGAAATCCTGGGGAGTTCACCCCAAAACACCTCCGCCGCCTCTAATTTCTCTCGTGAGAAGTCGCTAAGACTATGGCAGCTTCATTTATAGTAGTTGTGCTAACGCTCATCTAAAGAAACTTGATGTGCTACAAAATAGAGCTTTGCGTGTGTGCGGTGGATTTATTCGTACCACTCCAACATTTGCTATGGAAAGTGAACTGGAGGTATGGAGATACCTCCCTTATCAGTACGTCGATATTGGCTGGGTTGTAGATTTCTGCTAAAGATAATTTCTAAATCCAATAACCATATTATTTTAGCTTTATAAACATTACTGTCGAGACGTTGTCATTTCACACATAAGAACTTTTTTTCCAGCTAAAATTTATGACGAATGGAAGGATTTGGATGTTAATCAAAGCCCCTTAATTGGATTTATTTTCTTTAAATACTTAGATTTGGATATTAATGTAACATCATGTATCTTGATAAATTTGATAATGTAATTTGTACCTAAACGCAACCTGGTGAGCAAGACTTACGTAACAGGAGTTTGCAAATGTTGGATGAGACTTACTCTAAGTTTTTATAAAATATATTCTTATGGCTCTATATTAGTTCAGGTTGCTGGTGCTGCTCTCTCTTTGATCCACAGAATGACATTTCTATTAAGTGGAAGATTGCACAAGGACACATGTATCATGAGAGCTGAACTCATAGCAATAAAAGAAGAAGATTAGTGTATGCGAATAATTTACAAAACAGCCCTCCTGTTGTCATTTTGTCGGACTCAACGAATGCCCTTCAGCATCTCTCTCGTTGTGTGTTGGGACGGGGCGGTATGCCCGTGGCTTTTGAAGCCTTAGACTCAATACATGGAATGAATTGTAGCAATAAGTGTATTAAGATCCAATGGATTCCTTCCCACATTGGGTTACTTGGTAATGAGGCTGCAGATGGTCTTGCATAGTATCGTGCTGGATTCTAGACCCTTGGCTAGTGAATTTATTTCAATAATAAAGAAAAGATGTTTGGAAAAAATGGGAATATAATTTTGGACCCTGGTTAGAGGCGTTGGAGTTTGGTATGGTACAATCCACGAACAAAAACCTACATGGATTCCTTGGTTTGACATGACTCATCCAACCTTACTAGAAAGCTTTTAGTTTCTGCTTCCGATTACGGTCTCGGCATGTTCCAACAAACAAGTTTTATCTTCTTGTTGGTGTGAAATCCTCACCTTTGTGCGATAACCAGCTGTGTCCAGGGTCAATGATGTTTATCACATATTGTTTGGAATTTGCCCGAAACTCTGAGCTAAGGAAGAAAGACTCCTCGCGGGAATGGATCTGGCTAATGGCAATATAAATTGTTTGCTGACGGAACCATTGTCCAGCTTAGTCATAAATTATACATGTTTGTTTGCTTGTCCCTTTGAGGAGGCAAACTAATATTTGTGTATATAACAATTGTGTATGTGTAAGTGTGTATGTTATGTAAATATGTGATTATTCCTATGAGGCTGACATGTTCACCCAAAGTGTTCAAAGCCTCGTTAAAAAATTAAGAATGAATATATTATATCGATTATCGATTACCGCACAGTTTGGTAAATCAAAAGTTAATAGTTTCGTAAAAAAAGTCACGTCTTTATTTATAAGAAAAGAAAAATAGGAATCAAAGAGGAATTTATATGCAAAATGCTGAAACATTTTTGTAAATTAAATAAGTTTGGCGTCTAGAAACACTCTGTTTAAAGATATACAATTATAAAAACCTTATTTAAAATTACAACTATTAAATAGAAGTCATACATAAATATTAAAAGAATATTTTATTTTCTGTAAAAATTATATAATTTGCTGTTTTGTCTGTATAACCTTAGTCTTTCGCCGCCCAAAGCCGTCAATGAAAAAGTAAACGCGCATTTTTCAATTTTCATTATTATGCAAGTAAATATTTTGCATTGTTTCTTTTGTTAAGATTTTTATATCAAAAACGTCATCAAGCGTGAAACTGATTGTACGATTGAAATAATAACGAATATTTCAGAAAATTGATGGATGAAGGTGAAAATCCAACGTAT
>JAYEAL010000077.1:0-37752 GCA_036419045.1 Scirpophaga incertulas
TTAACTAAAAATAGTTTTTATAAAATTTCATAGATTATATATATCACATATACTTTGTACAACCAGGTCAAATATCATTACTTTTATAGTTTATATTTAATGTCAAATTCAATAAAAATTAGAGAAAGTGATTGTGAAAATAATTTTTATTTGCCACATACCTCGTATTGCTTCTGACCAATGCGACTAACCGTTATGTGTCCTTAATTATAAATTACAGCATCTGTGCTCTGGCAGCAGACAAAATGGTTACTTGGCTGCCTTAATCAAGAAGTACTCAAATCTCTGTTTGAGTAGAGCTTTCTTACTACACTCAGAGATTTAAATTTCAGTCTCATTGTCTAATACGGGCCTAAGTGTTTTCTATTGTCTTCAGATTCCTCACAACTTGACACTAACGCTGTAGTTGCTGTTGTTGGCTCGTACTACAATAGTATACTCATCTGTGAGTATTACAGACAAAGCTTTCAATTGGATCGACTGCCAGAGGCTCTGTCGTACTAATCTTAACTTACATTAGGACTGTTGATGTGCTTTTTTTTTCCTCAGGAGAGGAAGGCTGAGAATCCTCACAAGGAGTACGAAACGTACCCAGGATACCCCTGCAACAGCAAGTGTCACGGAGGTTATGTTGGACTCCACGCGACCGGAACGGTCCAGCCACGTGACCTACCGACTAGACTCAGCCTGGCCTAGGTTCTAGAAACCATTTAGGCAAATCGTGAGGGCGACCGCCCCTCAGGAGAGGGACGATGCAGCGCAGGCCCATAAAGGGGGACCGAAAGCGCTAGAAGAGGCGCGGGAAGCCCAAGTGGCGCCGGCCTTGTCATAAGGGAACCTAGTCATGGCGATGCTGAAGGCTGCCGAACTAAGGGATCATGGAGAGTTTGACGGCGCAGATGCCGCCGGCAGCGCAGATGCTGCCTGCAAGGACAGAAGGTCCTGCGTCAATTCGTTATCATGGTCGACGAGGGCGTGACGAGGTCTACGATATCGGTGACGAGATGGAGGCGCGGGGGTGTAGTCCACTTGCCTTCCTAATAAGCGGATTCGCGTGTTGCTCTACGGCTTTGAAGAAGCGTTCCGAGCATGTTCGAAAATGTTGTTGTATGGTCGTTATTTCGAGGTCCCTGTGGAGATCGGCATTACGAACATAATAGGGAGAGTTAGTTGCGGCGCGGCAGAATTTATTTTGTACTACTTGAATTTTATTAATAATATTAGGATTCGCGTGAGCAAAGACAGGACACGCGTAAGACATTACTGGGCGTATGCAAACTTTGCAAAGTGTTCGCTTGTTTCTCAGTGACATTTTACTGTTCCGCCCCAACATAGTGTGGAGGCGATACATGTGTAGTGTGTAAGAAGGTTGCGTGTTCATATCACGTCGGGGTCACCAGTTTACCAGACACTTGCTTTGGTAAATAAATAATATAGTGTAATCAACAGTGACTCACCATGTACAATCAACCGCCACCGCCGCAGTCCACGCCACCCGGTGCTGCTCCTGCGTCTACTACAACTCCTGTAAAAAATGAAAATTCGCCGGAATCCGCTGACGTGAGTTTGGCAACCATCAGTGTGTCCTCGAAATTGTCAGATTTTTGGGTGGATATGCCACGTTTGTGGTTCGCCCAATTCGAGGCAGTAATGGCCCCACAAAAACAAGGTGAGGAGGCAAAATTCAATTTGGTTGTGTCGAAACTAGGCCGAGACGCAATCCAACAAGTAAGCGATTTGCTCATGACACCACCTGCAACAAACAAATATACCATACTAAAGGAAAGATTGCTCCAAGTATATGAAGAAAGCCAGGAACGACAATTCCAAAAATTGGTCTCTGAAATTGAATTGGGCACTCAAAAGCCCACGCAATTACTAAGAAAAATGAAGGACCTTGGCCAGAACACACAGGTGTCTGACCAAACCCTAAAAAGCTTGTGGTTGGCGAGAATGCCAGCATCGGTTAGAGCAGTCATTGCGGTATGCCAGGATCAATCACTTGACAACCTAGCACAAATAGCAGACAAGGTGCTGGAGAATACTCGATACCACGAGATCGGTACAATATCAAATCAAACCCCAGCCACATCTTCGGGACCCCTAACAGAAATAATAGGCCAAATGAACAAGCTCATGTTAGAAGTAGCATCATTGCGCGGTGAGATTTCAAACCGAAGACGTAGCCGAAGCAGAAGTCAAGGCCGGTACAGAGCGAGGTCAACTTCACGCAAGCGGAGGACGCCTTCAGATCCCGATTGGCTATGCAGACTGCATTACAGATTTGGCAAAAAGGCGAAAAACTGCGAACAACCCTGCGCCTGGTGTGGTGAGCAAGCGGAAAACTGACGTCGGTACGTTCGAAATCGGTGGACGAATGTGCTACAGAACAGGTACTCCAAAATCACCGATTGTTAATTAGAGACAGGTCAACAAAATTAACTTTTTTAATAGATACCGGAGCTAATATCTCTGTATTGCCAAAAAGATACTTAAAAAGAATTAACTCGAAACTGCCTGATTATAAATTGTACGCCGCTAACGATAGTGAAATCAAAACCTATGGAGTTTGCAATTTAGAAATAACGTTTGGCTTGAGAAGGTCATTTAAATGGCCCTTTATCGTTTGCGACGTAAAACAACCTATAATCGGAGCAGATTTTTAAAAAAATTTTAGGTTAACTGTAGATTTATATAATAATAGATTAATAGATACTGTAACTAACTTATATGTTTGCGGATCAAAAAGTCATAATTTTGAAGGAACAATTAGATGCATTAATAGTAGTCACCCATATGCAGATTTAATTCAGTCGTACGACGACATTTTTAAGCCGCCTACTTTCAAGGACATCCCAGAACACTCCGTGTACCATCACATCGAGACAACGGGACCTCCGGTCCACGCGCGCGCACGAAGGTTACCACCCCACAGGTACGAGATTGTCAAAAATGAATTTAAGCGAATGCAAGAATTAAGGATACAGAGCGCGTGGGCAAGTCCGTTACACGTCGTACCTAAAAAAGATGGAGAAATTCGACCTTGTGGTGACTATAGAATGCTAAATTCTATCACGAAACCCGATCGTTATCCGATACCTAGGATACATGATTTCACATTCGGCTTACACAATAAAAAAATATTCTCGAAGATAGATATTTTTAGAGCTTATCATTTTATAAAAATTAACCCGGAAGATATAGAAAAAAACGCAATAATTACCCCGTTTGGCTTATATGAATTTCCAAGAATGACGTTTGGCTTGCGAAATGCAGCGCAAACATTTCAAAGGTTTATCAATAATACAATTTTAGCGGGTATTGAAAATTTAATTCAAAAAGAGTACGGAACCGATCAGTCATTTTTATTCGGATATTTAGATGACGTCATCATAGGATCTGATAACGAACGGATACACCGGGAACACCTACGATTGTTGTTTGACCGTTTTAAAAAATACAAGATGTCGGTAAATTTAGGAAAATGCATTTTCGGACAGTCGAACTTGGAATTTTTAGGTTTTAATGTTTCGGAGAAAGGGATTTCCCCTTTGGCAGATAAGGTTAGAGCCATAGTAGAATACCCAAAACCGGAAACGGTCGAACAGCTTCGTAGATTTCTCGGCATGATAAATTTTTATAGATGCCACATCCCTAATGCGGCAAAAGTGCAGTCAACCTTAGATAGATATTTACATGGGGCGAAGAAAAAAGACAAGAGTAGGATAGAGTGGACAGACGAGGCGAGTAGTGCATTCGAGTTATGTAAAAATAATTTGAAAAACGCTATCACTTTGGCTCATCCGATAGCGGATGCACCCTTGGCCTTGATGACGGACGCCTCTGATTTTAGTATAGGCGCCGTATTGCAACAAAAGGAAAATAGCTCTTGGAGACCCCTTGGCTATTTTTCTAAGAGGCTCACGGAATCCCAAAAGAAGTACTGTACATATGATAAGGAACTCTTGGCGATTTACGCAGGCTTATCTTATTTTAGAGATTTAATAGAAGGAAGAAATTTTAGCATTTTTACAGACCATAAGCCTCTAACTTATGCTTTCACAAAAAAATTTGGTACTAGCAATAAGGAATTACCACGAAGAGCACGCCAGCTAATGTATATCAGTGAATTTACAACTGATATACAATACGTGCATGGCAACGAAAATGTCGTAGCGGATGCCTTATCGCGTGTAGAAACAATAGAATGTACGGCCTCGATGCAATTCGAAGAAATCGCACGCGCACAGGCGACAGACGCTGAATTAGCGAATTTGATGAGAGCGGACGATACGGGTTGCATCGAGTTGAAAGGCATTAATATGAATAGCACCAATGAACTAATTTACTGTGACGTATCGGGCAATAATATTAGACCGTTTATACCAAACAAATTTAGGAAATCAACCTTTGAACATTTTCATAGTTTATCGCACCCTGGCATAAGAGCTTCACGCCTTATGATTTGTAAAAGAGTATTTTGGCCAGGAATGAATAAAGATATAGCTTTATGGGTTAAAACGTGCGTTAACTGTCAAAAAAGTAAAATAGTACGTCATACGGTATCAAAGCTCGGTACTTTTGAAAATAGCGACCGTTTTGAACACTTACACGTTGACTTAATTGGACCCTTACCAGTCACCGAACAAGGCTATCGGTATTGCGTGACGATGATAGATCGGCGTACACGATGGCCAGAAATATGTCCAGTTACAGATATGACAGCAGAGACTGTAGCTAGAGCCGTTTATGAAAGCTGGATATGTCGGTTTGGTTGTCCAATTAAGATAACCTCTGATCAGGGAAGACAATTCGAAAGCGAATTATTTAGTGACCTTGTCAAGTTATTAGGTATTCGTAAGACACGGTCAACTCCGTATCATCCGCAATGTAATGGAAAGGTAGAGCGATGGCACAGAACCTTAAAGACCGCCCTGATGGCTAAGCTTAGTAATAATGAGGCATGGTTACTGGAATTACCTACCGTCATGTTAGGGTTAAGGGCAGCGAGCCAAAGCGATAGCGATTCCGTAAGCGCAGCAGAAATGACATTAGGCCATTGCCTGCGCTTACCGGGAGAGTTTTACCAAGAAAGCGACTATAAAATTGATAACCCGCAAGCATATATAGTTCGGTTACGGGATAGTTTTAGTCACCTTAGACCTAAGTTAAGAAATGTGGACAACCGAAACGTATTTGTTAATGATGATTTGAAAACGTGTTCCCATGTATTTTTAAGGATAGACGCTGTACGGAAGCCCTTAACGCCTCCATACAGCGGTCCATACAAGGTCATTTCACGAAATACAAAGATATTCAAAATTTTAATCAATAACAAACCTGTAAACATTTCGATAGACAGATTGAAGCCAGCATACATATTGAATGAACCGATAGCAGATAAAGTAGAACACGAATCAGCATCAAAAAACGTGATAAAAACACGTAGTGGTAGATTAATAAAAAAACCTGTTAGATTTAGGGAATAGAAATGTAATTGTTAGTGTACGTGATTATTAATATTTGATATATGCATTTTTATTTTTATTTTTTTTACGTAAGACAGCACGTAGAGTTTAATATATAATATGTTTGTCGGTTATATCTTATACATTACAAAAAAGAAGTCCGTTCAATAACATCGCACCAGTATACCCTTCAGTAGCACAATGGGCCATAATTATTCGGTAAAAAAAAAGGAAAAGAAGTAATCATCGCACAAAACGGGGCCAACCAGGCTTCTACTTCGCACTTGGAGAGCAAAATAGAAGTTATGGGAATTACGTTGACTATATTGTCAGTAATAATTGTGTTAGCTTTAATAATTAATAAAAAGAGGGTACTTTTATTCCACTCTTATCATGTGGTCAGGAATGAAAAGATTTGTAGTTTTCAAATCTATTTAATTGTTGTTAGTTTTTCAAATGTATAATATTGAATTTTTTATTATTATAGGCCAAGCATACCTGGTACGAGTTATATTAAAAACAATATAGTGTTGCCGTCTAATGCTTGAATCGAATTTTAGGGTGTCATTTATGACTTTTCATGTAGCCGTAACATTACTTTCTGCGCTATTCATAAATTTGTTTTAATTTTTAAAATAATCTATTGCAATAACTTCGATACCTCAAATAATCTATACTAATATTATAAAGAGGAAAGATTTGTTTGTTTGTTTGTTTGTAATGAATAGGCTCCGAAACTACTAGACCGATTTCAAAAATTCTTTCACCTTTGGAAAGCTACATTATCCCCGAGTAACATAGGCTACTTTTTATCCCGGAGAAATCAACATATCCCACGGAATGCGTAATAAAGGCTTCGCTCAAAAACTACTGCACAGATTTTCATGCGGTTTTCATCAATAGATAGAGTGATTCTTGAGCAAGGTTTTGCGGTATTTTTATCTCGGAAAAACGGATAGTCCCACGAGAAGCGCGATAAAACCTTCGCGCCATAAACCGACTTCTGCGCATATGTAGCCGTGGGCAAAAGCCTCTATAGACCCAATCCCGAAATCCACGCAGGCGAAGCCGCGGGCAGAAAGCCGATAGTCGATTATAAAAGTTTCGGGTATTTACTGCATTATGTTGTGAATAACATATTTATGTTACTTTTATTACGGATTTTTATGATGGGATAAAATTGCAGTTTAATTAACTAAAGTTACACGCCCAGCAGTGGATGGCAATAAGCAAAACCAAATGCGGGTAATGATGAGTATATGTTTTCACGATTCAAACAATGGTTGAATCGTGAAAACATATACTCATCATTGTTTACATGCCCAATATTAGCACAAGTGTATTATCTAAGAAAAATGATGCCTGCTCTCACCGACGTACCTATATGTACCTAACTATCTACGTCGACAGACCATGTCAATCTTTATCATTATACTACGGTACTACCGAATAATTGCGAGATATATATTCGGCGAAAAGTTTAACGTGTTTAGTGTACCGGTGAAAACGGCGAAGTGCGATTCTTATTGAAAACTTAAAAATGATGTTCACCGTTGTAGCCGGTGCCCTACTGCTGAGTCTTGTGTACTCTAGCCCCGTGAACTACGCCGAAAACCCTTCTGTGAAACGATTCCAAGAATACGTTCAAATTAACACCACTACATACAATGATTTAGGTAAGTACTATCTTTCTATAAAACTTTTAAAATACTAACGTTCATTGGTATTGTATTTTGTATAAATGTGTTTTACACATTTTTAAATGTGTTTCATAAATGTGTTTTTTTAAAGTGGTTTTGGTATATAAATCCCTTACATTTTATCTGGAAAACCGATTAATAATTCTATTTAACATTATTTTGCCCTTACTTTCCTTCCTATAAAGCGAATCGGACTCGTGTAGAGATTCACAAATGAGTTTTTATCGCAAATTTTATTTCTTTGTACGGTTCGGTTTTTTTTACTTTTGCTACTGATTTCTATGATTTATTTGATTATAGAGATTAGCATCGCCTGGAAAAATGTATTGGGTAAGCACAGAGTGGGCAAGTGTAATACCAATGGTGTGGCACTGCTTACTCTATGTGCTGAATTCAACCTTAGTGTCACGAATACGTTCTTCAGGTTACCCGATAAGTATAAGACTTCCTGGATGCATCCTCGTTCCCGGCATTGGCATCTTCTCGATTACATCATAGTTCGCAGGCAAGACCTGAAAGATGTACTCATCACGAGAGCTATGCGTGGTGCTCGGGGCTGGTCTGATCATCATCTTATTAGATTCAAAATGAGGCTCATATACAAACCTCCGCGTAGAATGGAACAAAGGGTGCCGGCCCGACTTGCTCACGCGAAACTAATACGCAATGAAGACACCCGACAGGAGTTGGATGCTGGGTTTGGGGCTGCGGTGTCCACTGTTGACGACAACCTGGCAACAGATGCCAAATGGCAGAATTATGCAGACATCCTCCATAGCCACTCTATGGAGCACACTCTATGGAGGACAGCTCCATAGCCACTCAGCAGGTTGTAGGTAAACCACAAAAGAAAAACCAAGATTGGTTCGATGAATCTGATTCGGAAATACAGCTGCTTGTTGAGCGTTCTCGTCTAGCCTTGGCAGGATCGTGTGCCAAACTCAGAGATTTTACGTCGGGCTAAAATGACAGGTATGGAGAGTCTCTTGATGAGAAATCAACTACGCTGGTGTGGACACCTTGTGCGTATGGAGTCCTTCAGGTTGCCAAAGAAAGTATTCTATTCTGAGCTTGCCTCAGGTAAACGCAAACCTGGAGGACAGTATCTACGCTACAGGGATGTTTTAAAACGTCATCTTACTGCAATTAGCATGTCTAGTGAGTCGTGGGAGGAGCTTGCTACTAAGAGGACTGAATGGCGTACTGCAGTTAAAACGGGTCTAGAAAACTTTGAGTCCACCCGTCTTGAGGAGCTTGACTCAAAACGCCAGCACCGGAAAACTCGTCCAACAAGCCTCTTACGATTATACATACGACTCCAATAGGAATTTATACTGCGCTTCTTGCAATCGGACTTTCAAATCCAAGTTTGGATTTGCAAGTCACGCTCGCGCTCATGCAAGAAGAGACCAGGGAATGTCTTAGTTAAAAGTGGGTCGCCGTCGACGGATACGTCTGGGAGGACATCATTTGCGGTTTGATCATATTAGAATTCTTTAAAATATGCGAATGAAACAAATGCATTTTTATAACTGAACCTATTTATTATTTCATCTAACAATACAAAGCTAACTTTATGGTGTTGCACGTTGCATTTTACTATAGATGACGCTTATCTATATTATGGGACGTTTAAAAACTAGCTCCGCTTTGCATGTACATACTTTAATGTTTCACTAAATTACACCAATAATAACGCTACCACCTAATTTGAACGGCAGTTTCAACGCACTAGTACCATATGTACCTCTTGTTTATATTATCAGATTATTAATTATCGATTTGTTGCATATACCACAATAATTTGTTCTATACCAAACTTATTCATACAAACTAAAATCTTACAGAGCCAGCGGTCCAGTTTTGGCAGAGACTTGCCGATGAAGCCCAAGTCTCCCTGAGCAAGTATGAGTACAAGGAGGGAATGCCCGTTTTGGTGCTCAAATGGCCTGGCAGAAATTCCTCACTGAACAGTATCATGCTTAACTCTCACATGGATGTCGTGCCTGCTAAGGAGACGGTAAATAAGGTTTATATTAAGGTGGGCAGGGACATCACTGGATACTGTGAATTTATCCAAATTGATCAACACTGTTTTGTACTCAATTTCTAGTTCTTCAGTTACGTCGTAATTGCTGATATGCCGATCGTGATTTTAGAAATGACGTCCATTTGATCCTGGTGTATCCTTGGTTCCATTTGAGATGTATCTTTGTCATCAAAACTCCTAGACGGAAACTTTGTGCTGCTCTTTTTTTATTTGGGTCACATAATTTTATTGCAGCTTGCGTAGTATTTTTACATTTCAATAATTTAAAATTGAATAGAATATTTTTATTAGATTCACTCATCTTGACAGTAAAATAGCTAAATGAAAAATAACTGCAAATTAGATTTTATACTTTGATACTTTTTAAAAACGTAACCTTTTAAATGGCTTCATAAGCAAGCAGATACGAAATATACAGCTACTTCTATTTATTATTTTCTCATAGGAAGACGTACCAGAATCGTTTGCTTAGGTTCTTCTTATTTTTCCTCGTCATATTCATTTCTACTGTAAAATTGCAGAGATTGTATTCTTGTGTTTCGGTTTCTTAGGTAAAATTAGCAGTGAAATTTCTGAACTGAATGAAGCAACAATAACTGTAATTGTAGGATTTAACTGGAATTTCACGAGAAACACATACTCTGCGATTCTCTATGCTGTTTAACAAAATATAGTTGCAAAAAATATATTAAAAGGTCGATGACAAAGATGACTGTAGAATAATGTGAGGAAATGAAAAATAATGTGATTTATATTTTTAAACCCGGTAGGATGGTTGGACGTATCCACCATTTTCGGGGCAGCTGGCGCCAGACGGTAACATTTACGGTAGAGGAACACAAGACACGAAGTCAGTTGGAATTCAGCATTACGAAGCTATGAAAAACCTAAAAGCCAACAACATTACACTTTTGAGAGATGTCTACGTGACTCTTATGCCTGGTAAAAATCTTTTTAACAACCATGTATAATTGATACAAAACAAGTTTAAAAGAATGACAGTACCCATAAAACGTTTCTTTTCTCGTTTTGCCGTAAAAACTTAATCCACTTTCTTTCATTGCATTTTGATAGTTCAATTTACAGCTAACTTATCTGTTAAATAGAAAACGTATTTTGTGATTTCACCTCGATTTATTTAATTTTACTTCAACATCACAGTATCGATACTTTTAGTTATTTATGAAATTGCAGTTAAAATGTTTCGACAGTTTATCGACAATTTTTAAAATGAATGAGACTTGTATGAAAAAGTTTCGAAAAAGCGGTTTAAAATAAGGATGTTATATTTATTGCTTTTTTAAATTTACAAAGGTTTAAACATTTTCATATTTTACTTATTTGCTAATACTCAATTATTGATAGGAGCATTGGTGACCAGGACCAGGTACTGGCTTTCCAATCGGAAGGTCTGCGTTTGAACCTGCCTTCGTTTTTCAAATTTCATATGTTCGTTTATTTGACACTCTTACGGTGATGGAAAACATCGTAACGCAATCTGCATCTGTGAAGAAATGCGAAGGTATACGTGCAGTCAACCAACCCGCATTGGGCTTACGTGGTAGACTAAGATTTAATCATCGCAACACGTTTAAAGTAGGCTCGTGCCTGTCTGTCAGGATAGATACGAACTGTGGTGATGATGATAAACTAATTATCAATAATTAAAGCAAATCTCGTATTAACCCATCCGCAGATGAGGAAGTTGGTGGCAGAGCTGGCATGGCATCGTTCTCTAAAAGTGCAGAATTCAAAGCAATGAATGTAGGATTCGAACTAGACGAGGGTGGCGCTTCGCCCCTGCCTATAATAGGCGCATTATACCAGGACAAGTCCGTCTGGCGTAAGTAACTTAAGTATTTGAGTTTTACGGGCACAAGAAATATGCATTGTGAAACACTAAATAAATAGATAGTATTTTAGTGTATATATATATAAGTTACTACAAAACAAAATATTAATACAAAATGAAAAAATAAAGGTTGCTTAAATTTTTTTGTGTAACACTCATATATTTCTTCTACGCAGAAATCAGAGTTGACTGTCACGGAATAGCTGGACACGGATCGACATTACCACCAACTAACGTCACTGCCACTGGAAAGGTGAAGCATTTATAATAATTTCGTTACACTCGACCTACATTTTATTAAATTCACTTAAATTGGCTCTATGCCTTGACAAACTCGTGACAAAAAGCAACATAATAACTGCAGTAATTAGAAGGAGAGCCCCTGAAGGAAGTATCATTGGTGTTTGATTCGTTATCCAAATATTGAAAATTACAAAAAATCTCGAAAGAAACGAACAGGGAGCCTATTCTCACTCCTTTGATATAATGTCGAACTCAATATTTATCGAAAAAACATGGCGGATATCAACTAATCGCGATATTTGGAATTCTCGTGACATCAATCGTGATATTTTCCAGTGTTAGCACTCGATATGCAACGAGTGCTCTACCGTAGCCGATACATAAATATCGTCTATGCGATATTGCTAACTGTAAAAGCTATTGTATAAGTTTACTTAGATTAAAATAAGATTCTCTCTCTTGTATTCCTTTTGTATCCTCTTATTGTAATAATTCATTGTAATAATTAATTGTGCTTTAATATAAATTTATAATCTAAAGAAATAAGTATATTGTTTAATTTGTCAAACTATTTCGTTTGCATGTCAAAGATGTTGCGTTAATGGTTTAAGTAGTTTATGGTGTTTTGTAAATCCTTTATATGTTTCTAAAATAAAAAATGGAACTACCTAATTTAAAAACAAATGATATTCAATGTAATGAGAAACGATAAAATAAAATAAATCACTATAAACTTAGAATTAATTATTAGATAAAAATTATGGCAATTAATTAATTAATTTTTCTTCAATTCCTGATTAATATTCTTTAAACTAACTGAAAATGAGCATCCAAACATTACCAAAGTTTTGGATGTCATTATTTCATTCAATATTTTTTCTAGTAAATAATTAACGGCCATGGCTTCTAGGCTTTCAGCCAAGTTTGGTTGCGCTCCATTCGTTCGTCATTGACATGATATTGAATTTTATATCGAATAGACCCGAGAATACAATTTTCTCTGTGAATGAAGATTTTTGTGATATTTATGTTCGATAAAAGATGCTGGATATAATATCAAATTTGAAACCAAATCACATGAACTAAGAATTGGCTCCTGGAATGATATTTTATCGAAGGGCGGTGCATCGGTTAGCTACCCGTACTGTTTCTTTTAGTGGCTGTACCGTTCCTCAGAAGGGATTTCCCGATGTCCAGATTTAAATTATAACATTTTGTAAGTTGTGGGATGTAGGCATTCAATATCAGGTAAGTAGGGGTCTACCCATAACTGAAAAACATGGCAAAGTGTCTACGGCACTAAAAAGTTTGGGAACCTCAGCTCTATATGATACTAATTATAACGACATCAAACCAAGAATACCACATTAGAACCGACAAAGTCCATTTGGCATCGTGACTTCAAGTGAATTACAAATGGACTTTGTCGATTAGTATGTCAATGTCATATCGCGATATAGATTAAAGACTTTATTTCCCTATTATCATGATGATATATTAGACCTACTAACATGATGTTTAAACTTAACAAAATAGACGTCAACACTTGTATAGTACATCAATTTTTTCTGTTACATTGGGAGAATCCACGCATTTTAGTGTCATAGAGGAGATAAAAGCCAAGATGCAGTCAATTGGCGTGCAGATATTTTGCTTTGCAGTTCTTTAGGAGCCTTAATTAAATTAATATATATTTATCTTTCAGTGCAACAAGGTGATAAACAACCTATTCAAGTTCCGGGACGCACAGCAGAAAATTGCAGTCATTGCTCCTATCACAGACGCTAGCAACTATACATCATTAAATCTCAACGTGTTGTCCGTATGTCATCAATACGAATTATTACTCAAGATATTTAAAAATTGTAAACTTTAAAAAATATTGACTCGAGCCGAAATCGATAGGATGGCTATTCTAGTTCCGACTGACCCAATACGAATTGAACAAGCAGCATAGTGCAGATTTTCTTTTGTTGTTGTTAAATGTTGTTTGCTTCATGATGATTTCCTTCACCGCAGAACATTGGTACTTTGCGCATTCTAATACTTTTTCCCTTTTAGAAGACCAGTGCCGACATTGCAAAGTTACAGATGTTTCCAACTACATACAGTATGATAAATTATTAAAAGCAAGTCTTAAAGATTGTCCGATTAAATACTTGTCCGGATTTATTGATACAGATTAAACTACGCTGTTGGAAATAAACAATTTTTTTAAGTGTCACTTTATGGCGGTCAATAAGAAACAGAAAATAAAATCGTACAATAAACACTATTTATAACTTTTAAAAGTTTTTGTAGGTGTATTATATATAATAGTGGAACTCTATATGTGATATTACTATATTCCAGGGTGGAACTGCGAACAATGTCTTACCAAATCTTGTCAGCCTCACATTTGACATCAGGTTGAACACCAGACTCAAGGAAATCGAATTTCAACGCAAGGTAATAATTTACAAATTTTATTAATATTTTATAAAACTATTTTTGCCCTTTACCACAACCAGTGATAAGACTTATAATTTTAACGTTATCCATCTATTGCAACTAGTTGAAATTATTGTCGACGATCTTCTTAGCCAAATGGTAAGTACACCGGACCCCGGAGTCCCGGATTGAAGACCTGATGGGGACAGATGTTTGTGTGGTGACTACGGGCCTTATTCATGGTTGTTAATATATTTCTATCAACAATATGTATATATGTATAATATTCATTACGCTAGATCCCATGACACAAGCCTTACAGTATTTACTTTGGGCTAGTCAAATAAATAAGTTTAAGTTAAATTAGGCTAGGCTAATTGGTGTGAGTGTAAGAAATATTGCTATACATAATTATTTATTTACCTTATATTATTTATTCTTAATTCTAAAATATTATTATTCTAAAAATATTATGGAATAAAGTAAATAACTTTAATAATATTTATAATATTTACTTATGAATTAATTGAAAACACATTTAACAATTTCTTTCTGCAGAATCGGGTCAGAGACAAGTGGTCTGAACTGATTAGATTACATTACGCTACTAATATGTGTATTATGCAATATTATATAGAAGGTGTTTCAGGCCAAACATTAGCCGTCAATCAAGCTACTTTTTATTCTACAGAATCTTCACTTCTGATGGCTACACATCCGAAAATATAATTTGGTTCTCGTATAATTCTTTATTACTGTTGTTTGGCTATCAATTAAGTGATTACTGTTGGCAATAACCAGGTTAGATATATACTCTAGTGTCTATTCTATTCTGTTCTCATTGTTCGTAAAAAGCTATTAATCGTCTACAAATCATACACAATCATACAATCACAATCAATCATACACAGCCAAGAATTTAATTTATTTTATGTATCCCCGAATATACATAGCTCGAATCTGTATAAGGCGAGATGAAATCACATTATCTGTATATTGTATATAATATGTTATACCGTAAATCACATCCTTCCCTGCTGGAGACTGCTGAGCTGGACTGTGATCAAGAATGAAAGCCCATTTTTTTTGTGGTTATGCTTTGAATAGATACTTATTAGTCGGTACTTATTTTAAATAATATCAATCAGCCACATGTTTTTTCAAAGTGTAATAATTATATCATAATTTTAATCACTACGTTTTTGTGGCGTCGATAAATAACCCACAGATTAGTAAATAGCCTTCATCCATATCCATACCATAGATACATACCACAGATTAAAACAGAGTTATGTCGCGTTCACTTCTTTTTGGTTTTTTTTTTTCTAGGATTATTAGTTTATAGATTAGTAATACTACAATAGTTAGAAAATATATTATAGTTTATAGATTATTCATAATACAATTAGTATACTGGACCTGTGATTGTAGTACGTCACCCCTAACCCAAGGTGCTGGCTGAAAATCAGCGCTTCTGTGGTTATTGTTATCACAGAAGCTTAGCTGAGGCAGCAACCTGTTGGCCTCACGCAGCATGCCTACATACCATCTGTGTATCTAACTAACTATTTTTGTAAGTCCATTTTTATAAATATGTGTTGTCAGTCTCTTTTGTTGCCGTGAAGGCCAATTAAATGTTTTTCTTTCTTTCTTTCTTTCTTTCTATTTTCAATAAAATAAAAGTTTAATCTCGACCTAGTGATTCGAACCTACCTTAAATTAGAATTTAAGCCTTTCTATCTCTCACTTGACCGAAAACATACGATGCAGCACGAAGTGAAGCAAACGCGATCAATTGAATTGATATTTTTGAATCAACGGTGGAGATGCAAGTCAATTCATACGCACGTACTAAAGAGTCATCGTGTCACACCATATCGCATTATATGCTCATGTTATCACTTGGTGATACTGTTTACGCTGCTCAACCATACTGCTCCCGAGAGTTGGTTAGTCGCTCTAATTTGTATTTTATGAACAGTTGGAGAAAATGATCAACAAAGCTGGTGAAGGCATCGATATCACCTATATTATCAAGGACAACCAGAGTCCTGCCACTGTCATCAACGCCTCCAACCCATACTGGAATGCGGTTACCAGAGGCGCTAAGCAAATGTAAGAATTTAGCAATAACTTTTAAACATTTTAGTTTAGGTAGAAACTATACGAGTCTTAAAACAGGTCACTTATTTACCAGAAAGTGACATTTGAGACAAACCATATGATTTAAATGGAGGTTGAGAAATGGAGACGTTTTATCAATTGAACTTAATCGCAGTGTGTAACAGTTTGCGTAAATCTTTCGCTTTCTTTTCGAGTAATATTTTAGTTAGTCGTCAATTTAATAAAAGGACACTATAAGATGGTACTAAAAAGAAGTACATATACATTACAAATGTTTGTGTATGTGTACGCATATGTTCTCGTTTCTTTATTATACAATACCTCTAAATATTTTTTTAAAAACTACTTACATAAAATACATACGTGTTTTGAAATTTAGAAAAGGCCCAGGTTTTCATGTGCTGCAAATACTCTTTTCTCTTAAAAGACTACGACCTTATGGCGTTTGCATTAGATACGGTTGGTTGAATACGGATGGTTAGCCGATATGCAAGATTTTGTGAGAGCTTTGCCAGCACAACTATTTCAAAGTACAGGAGACCTCAGGGATAATAGGCGCGTACTTCTCTCAAAGTATCGCTGTGACGGTACAGAGAAGTAATGCCGCCAGCATAATGGGATGTATGTCGCAAGTGGGTCTACCAGAAGGGGGTTTCTTCTTATAACTAATGGACTTTTATAGATAAGTTTAGAATTTAATCTCTTCGTTTCTTAGAATTAGTGTTATTTTAGTTTATGGTTTTTATAGTTTATGGTATCTTATTCATAACGTTGTTTGATTTCGGTAGGTCTTATTATAAATGATTTAAATCTTAGAAATGATTTCAATAAAAACACTATATAAACATGAAAATAAAAAATATGTTTGTTTATTTTTCAGTGGCGTCCCTATAATTCCGGTAATTCCGGCAGGTCGAACGGACGCTCGAGTGCTTAGATCCGCGGGTATACCAGCGCTGGGCATGAGCCCAATGCCCAATACACCAAAGCTTCTGCACTCGGTCAATGAACACCTTAACGTCACCACATTTTTATTCGGAATCAACTTCTACGAAAAAATTGTTACAGAGCTCGCCAACATACCAGCTGATGACACTTCCGACCCTTCCAGCTACCTGTTTGATACTAGGGATTCAATGAATATGTAATTAAACAATATTCTTTACATGAATACGTGAAATGTTAATAAAAATGAAGACATATAATAAAGCTTACTTAGTTGTACAAATACATAAATTATAAACGGTATAAGTAATTAAGTAGAATCCCATCAACGTTAATAAATTCATCAATAATGTTTTAAATCTTAGCTTTACCAATATCATATAACAAATTATCATATAGATTCATATAAATTAATCAAATATAATATGGGACTATAGGTAAATTATGCTGAGCTTGTTCATTTACCATTTAAAGAAATGGACTTAGTAACCAAAAACGAAAATGATGTTCAAACGTTGAGAAAGCTGTCTTTATGATTTAATTTGTAGAATATACAGGAAAATATGGTAGGAGGCTTAGGCTAAGTGGTACACTAACTATGGACGTGATCCCAACCCCCAAAACCGCTACATGCCGTTCGCGAGCACCTCGGCGTAGCTACACTTGAATGACATCGAGTTGCATGGATCAATCATCCCATAGTATCATACCGATTGAAGATACTCACACCTGCGTCAAGTACATAATTGACTACGGAACTCGACATAAATAAATGTAAAAGAATACCAATGCAAAAAAATATATACCTTTGAAATTTGCAATTAAAGCATCTAAAATAATTCTGGGTAAAATTACAAAGATAAATAAGAGTACAATAATAAATTTTAGCCCAGGTTATCTTAGTTTAGGTTACCCAAAATTGTACCTTTTAAATTCTAGTGTTGAAGTTAAACCGATTTGTACCGGTGATTAATTTTATTTATTTACGTGCACAAAACCGACTTTCAACTGAAATTTGTTAGCATTTGCAGACGCTCATATTCCTATACATTTGGCCTTTATTATTTTATAAGCGTAACTTAGCTAATCGTACAATCTTTATTGTATATGAAAAATAAATTGAAATAATAAAAGTAAAATCATGTACAAAGGTTAACTTATTCCTGAAAGGATTTATTCCTGCCAACCAAGGGATCAATGAGTTAAATTAACACTTATTATCAAATTGATATTTCATGGCCTTTACAAACACTTATTGACATCAAATCTATGTATAAGTGATATACATAACACCTTATACAAGAAGAAAAAATGACTACACATGTTCGATTCTGATTCAGGATATTGAGAATGAAAACAAAAATGTAAAGAAACCGAATTCCAACTATTATTTTCCAATTCGTTGTCGATTCGTCATATTTGTGCACTTGGTAATGTTGAGTATGTAAATCAGATCGCTCTTATATACCCTAATAATGAGTATTCAATGAAGTCACGCTAATTCGACACTTGCCGAAAGATCCGTTTCTACATTTTCCCACAAAAATCTTTGTATCAACAGTTGGCACTTTCCGTAATGGCTGCCTTCCCATGCGTTTAGTACATGCGTATGAATTGATTGCGGTGCGGAAGTAAAACCTAAAAATATATCAATAAAAAAAACAATAAAGATATTAACATAGAACCAAGTTATATCATTATCATCCAATAAATAAAAAGTAATTGAAAACATAAGACAAAAAAAATAAATATAAACGCAACCTATGAACACCGAGACGCAATACGGGCCGCGTTCCTTTTTGCGCCATCAATAAAAAAATCACTCCTATCATTGGCGAACTAACACCGACTAAAAGCAATCGATGATACTAATTTAATTATGCACAAATATCCTATCAAACTACTATATAATTCATATCAAATGTTTAATGTGTTCGATTATGGGTGAGATACAAATAAACTGTCAACCACAATTGAATTTTATCGATACAAAATAAAAGTAATCTTTATTCAGTAAATGCATTTATTCGGGCACTTATTTACGTTGTTTTGGCCATTTGTATTATCTCTATTTTTTATTCGAAATGCTCCCATTCACGTGGAAAACGCAAAAGAAAACAGAGCACGGATCTAGCATCTACATTGAATTTGGCGCCTTGTGTTCTATATACCATTTACGTCATGGAGCTCGCGACGCGAGTGCCCTCTGCCCGGATCACTCCCTCTCGTTTTTTTGCACCGCAAACCGGCCGATTCCCGCTCCGCACATTTAATATTAAACTAGATATATCTACTTAAATTTTGTTGTATACCTTTGAGAAAGGACAGTAGAAGTGATAGCATATATAGTGATATCAAGAGAAGCGAGGTGCTCAATATCTGGACGAAAGAGTCGAGTGAGGAGAAGCGACCTCGTGTCTGCTACCTGAAGACTTAAGAGATCCCTCAAGAGTGCTCAAGTAAGTTTTCTGTAGCTTGGGAAAAATTCGATTATTTAATGGTTTTAATGCAAATGGTCAAACTTTTCATACCATTCATACTTCTACTGAACTATTAATTCCCGCCCCCGAGAAGTGTACAAAAAAGCGTGTGAAGGGCGCGTACATACGTCAAGTAAGTATAACATTAAAAATCCATAAGAGCTACATAAGCGTATACGCACATACATACAGGAAAAGAAATATTACACCTGTTCGGAAATCAGAAGAGCCTTTTCGAGAAGAATAGGCACGAAACTGGAGGTTTTTTTTACAATGTTATTATAATATCAATACATACCAACCAATGACATATATTTGAATATCAAAAGGAATATAGTATTTTAAAATATTTCTGTAGACATTTTATAACAATTAAATTATTTATATAATATAGAATCATTAAATTATATCTGTGAATATTAGAACGACAATTTTATTTTTAATTCTCGAATTTAAATAGCGAATTTGTTTATTTGTATTAAATGTATTATAAATATAGGATACTTAAACTAAAAGTTATAGAAGACTAGTTCTTGCCTCGCACTGTAATTCCTGATTAAAGACCTTGCTGCTAAATGCTACTAAGCTAGCGCAATCCCCATCGCTAACGTCTCGGCAATAACCCGCCGACCGAGGAAAATTGTCATAGATCCTGCTGACCCCCATCACGCATACTAACGAAATCATTCACGTTCTGTACACTCACTCCCACAAATCAGTCCTACATACAGATCCTACCGCTACAGACAAAAACCGGGAAAGGACATTGATTAAAAGTCTTACAAGTACATATCCAGTATCATCGTTTTGACTTAACCTAGTATCCGGGTTAAGGCAGCATCCATTAGTTTGAGTGCTATGAGGTGTATTAACAATGTCATTATGAGCCATACGATTGTACCCTGAATTTGAAGGGTACCTTTGAGATCTATTAAGGAATACAGTTTTTTTGTAGGAAGTTTTTGGGAAGTTACAGGGGGTCTGGTATTGGGGTGGGAATTTCAGTGTGTAGTGATTCATTCAGTGCGGAGCTGGAAACGTCTGCATACGATCTACGTATCGAACGGAATCGGAGAGAGGCCTCCGAGTAATTGACGTTCTCTTCTGACATGACTAGTTTTATCATTTTTTGACGAGTATGTTCAGGGCATTTAGAATTTATTGCAAAATGTGTTGCTGAACAAAAGAGGCATGTCGCAGATTCCTCCAAGACAGAGCAAGTTTCCCCCAAATAGAACTGGGCACATTTATAGCATCTAGGCTTAGACCTACATTGAGCCTTGATGTAACCAAAACGGCAGCAAGCATTGCATTGTAGGAAGTTGATAAATAGATACTGGCAATGAAGTATGAAAAACATATACTTTTTCTGGAAGTCTTTGCCCTTGAAATGTAAGGACAACTGTGCGGGTAGGGATCCATTCAACGGTGCCATTAGTTATGTATTTACGGTTTATCCGTCTAGCACGTACAACTTGCATATTGTCAGGTCACTCAATAGAGAGAATCATTTGTTCCACAGTCCAATCACAGGGCACATTCCTTACTATGCCATTTCTTGTGACATGAAATCTGGGATTGATTGCAGAATAGTTATGAGTTTCTAAAAATTTGTGTTCAAGAAAAGTATTGGCATATTCTGCGTTTTTAAATTCCACTGTGATTCGGTTACGGCCAGATGATTTAATACCTCCCTTAGATATACCAGGAACAGAGTATTTCGAAATTAATTGAGCAAATTTCAGTAGGTGAATTGATAGACCCGATGAAGGGTCAAGTTCCTTCCTAGAAACGTGAACAAGGTGGTGGATGGCCAATTTTAATTTAGATAATGAAAATTCAGGATACTATTCCTTCCTTCCTCAGAGCTTTGGGAAGACGCGGAAGGAGTGTAGGATTTTTTTGTGTTAGGTTCACTAGGCACATCGATATCAGAAGGGCGTTTTGTCGCCCTCCTGGCACCCAATGTGCCACAGCACTCCATTTCAGTCGATAAGCGGTTGATTCCCGCCCCCATCAGGGGGCTCGTTGTCCGTTAACATACAAACTAAAAGTACTTACACAAAAGCGTACAACAAATGGCCGACAAACACTTGATTTAATGCAGGACAAAAACAACCACATCCCCACCACCACACCACACCACAACACTACATCCACTGTAAAACTACCACTAGACAATGTAAATATATTGATTTTCATGCAAAACAAATTAACGCGACACGTGTGTTCACCTGTCAATCATATAGTCCAAAACATGCCCTTTTCTAACGAAAGGCTTTGACAACTATCTGACATTGACATTTGACGTTGACAGTTAACAATGACATGACATTTAACATTGACAATTGACATTTATTTAACATTGACATCTGTGACAATTCAAAACAATATTTTGAGAAAATACAATACGCTTAAAATAACAAATGAATGATGAAATAACAATTAGAAGATGAGAAGAAATAACATAAATGAACTTCTTGTACTCATTTAAGTAACTTATTATTATCATTCTATACGATTAATTTTTATAAAGTTGTTTTACAATTTTATATTTTACAATCATATTAAACTTTTATAAATCAAATATCTTTGTTTTCTTTAATAATCTGCCCTTCGAACTATACTGATTTGTTTGTGACTCAACAGGTAAGTTTTCCATACTATTTGAGTTATTATCGCTATTTTCGGGCATAGAATCATTTTGTGACACAATTGACTTAAATGAAGACTGCGACTGAACACTGCTAGATCTTGACAATGACATAGACTGACTTAATAATGAACTAGACTGACTTTGTATGTTAGGGCTATAAAAAGTATAAAATGTATTATTACTACTATCATCATCCTCCTCTAAAAATGTATTGAAATTATTATATTTGTTTATTGACTGACGACTGACTTGTTTATTATGTTTATTTGTCGACTGACTGACTTGATTATTTTGAGGGATGTTAAATTTGACTTTCTTTTTATTACAGACAGAATCTTGACTTTGACTTTTTAAGCGAATATGCTACGGTAAGTATTACCATAATTATCTTTAATTATATAAGAACGAGGGAGGGTGACGAAGCCATACTGAGAGTATATTGTTCATCCTCCTGTTTATTGTCTTCCATTTTTGCTCTCGTTTGAGATCTTGTTCTATTAGAATGAGACATCTAATTTATCTAGCCACTAAGCCTCTATAAATAATACCTTATTTGCGAAGCGAAGGCAGGATCTTTCACGTTGGACGCCAGTTTAGCAGGTCCTAACCGTGGCTGAAGTAAATAAGATCTCAAGACTTAATCTCAAACTATATTTCATGAAAATAAAACTATATACAACAAGTTAATTCTTTGGTTCTCCCATCTGACAACAACGTCAAAAAAATAATCAAACAAAACTAAACTTATTTAATAGACCACCGAAAACAGTGATGACACTCCAAGGAGGAGGCGAGCTATGTATTATACCGGTCGGACGACGGATGTTCCTCCTTGGTCGGCGATCGGCTATGGCTATAAATGTTTTTTATTATTTTTACAGAGATTTTTAGAGAGACTACAAAGACGACAAGTCCGTTTGACTTTGGATAGTGGGGACTTGACATGATGTGTTTGATATCCCAATCAGACATAAATTTTTTGAATTCAGTTGAATTGAAAGGAGGACCACCATCGCTAAGCAATGTTAATGGACTTCCATGACGTGCGAATATTGAATTTAACTGTGTAATTACAGATATACTTGTATATAAACAAGCTATCTCTATGTAATTAGAATTAAAATCTACAACAATTAAGTATTTTTTTTATTTTTATGATCAAATAAATCAATCGCTACTTTTTCCCAAGGATATATAGGATATATATATAATTCATGAGATAACATTGGCTCTTTAACTTTTTTTATACTGTATGTGAGACATGATGCACAATTTTTTTTTCAATGTCATGACTAATGTTTGGCCAGAATACAATACCACGGGCTATTTTTTTTGTCTTTTCAATACCTTGGTGTCCTTCATGCAATATTGATAGTATTTTTGATCTTACTGACGATGGAATTATTACAGAATTGTTTTAAAAAACTATGTTATCAATGACATGAATTTGATCTCTAATGTTCCAATAAGGCATAACAATAGGATCTGTATTTTGTTTACAATTTGGCCATGTTAAATTAAACCTTTTTTTATACTATCTCTTTAATATACAACTACTTTTTATGACATTTTTACAAATGTATTCTTTTTATATGTCATATTTTTTGTTATTGTCAAAGAATTATTAGGTATACCATTTTACTGCGCAAATCAAAGTTATTTTTATTTAAATATTATTAGAACGCCATCCATTTTGAAAATATTCTATTAATTTAATTAAGGTATTATATAGGCATTTTTGTTTGTAATAAAATTTTATTTAATCTTTCTTTTGTAATTGCTAGGTTATTTATTAATAAATTTATCTGTATTTTTGTATTATTTTCCATTTCGTCTAAGCTTTCTAATATTTCATTACTTGGATCGTTTACTGGTGAACGTGAAAGTGTATCGGAAATATACATTTCAGCGCCTTTTTTATATGAAACTTTCAAGTTATAGGTTTGTAAAGTAATCATCATTCTCTGTAATCTTGTCGGTACATCTGACAATGGTTTTTTGAATAATGTGACTACCTAGTGGTTGGTGATCAGTTTCGACAAAAATTTCTTTTCCGTAAATGTATCATTGATGGAATTTTTTACATCCAAAGACTATTGCATATAATTCTTTCTCTATTTGTGCATAGTTTTGTTGAGAAGTGGTTAGTGATTTTGAAGCATATGCAATTGGATTTTTACCATGAAATATTACAGCACCAGCATCTTTTGAAGCATCTTCTGACATTCTGATTGGTTTTTTGACATCATAATGAACTAAGACAGGATATTGACAAATTAATTATTTTAATCTATTAAATTGTTGTTCATGCGACTCTGACCATGACCATAAATTATTCTTTTTTAATAAATCTCTGAATATAGAAGTTTCTTCAGCTAAGTTGGGAATATATGAACCAAGATAATTAATGATGCCTAGGAATCTCTGAAGTTCCTTTATATTTGAAGGGGTTGACATTTTTATTATTGCATTAATTTTAGACTGATCTGGTTTAACACCATCCTTATCAAATATATGACCAATATAACACACTTGAGATAAACCAAATTTACATGTAGATTTATTAAACTTTAAGTTTACCTTTAAAACTCTTTCAAAAACAGATTCTAAGTATTTATTATGTAGTATTTCATTTGGAATATAGACAAGAATATCGTCAGCAAAAGTTAGTACTCCGGGTAGATCTCCAAAGATTTCTGATATAGTCCTATGAAAAATTTCTCCACTTGAATTTATACCATAGGGCAAACGTAAAAATTTATAACGTCCGTAAGGCATGTTAAAAGTACACAAATCACTGCTTTCTTCATCCAACGGTATTATCCAGTAGCCAGAACTTGCATCTAATTTATAAAAATGTGTAGAACCATGGACATGGATTTAGAGCGAAGAAAGTTTTTGTAAGGTATACGGTATTCTACGAACTGGAGTAATTTTTGGTGGGACTTTAGCATCAATATCTAAATGTGCTTTATGAGGTAAACAACCAAGACCTTCGAAGGTTTGAGAATATTTATTTATAATGTTTTGTACTGACCTTGACTCATATTCTTTGTTTAATGAAAATATTCTTTTGACTAACTCCATTTTTTCACAGCTTTTTGCACCTAGGATATTCTGGCAGTTTATGTTAGCTATTACAAAATTTAATTTAGAGCTAATATAAACATTTTCCTATTGTTGGTACTGACTGTCCTGAGAAATTTATATTATTAATAACATTTTTGACAAAAATTTTGTTTATCCTGTTCGAATTTAATTTTTTAAGAGTATTGTAAGAAATAACATTGATATCGGTACCTGTATCAATTTGAAATACAATAGGATTACCTTCGCAACAGACTTGAATTTTCCATTCTTGACCATTATTTTGACTTAAGGCATTGATTATAAAATTTTCATTAGTCTTTATTTTTTATTATACTTACATACTTGTTATCTTTGTTGAAAAAGCAATATTTTGAAAAGTGCTTATGTTTTTTACATAAAGAACATATTTTTCCTTGTGCAGGACATTTGTATTAATGAATCTGACCACACCGATTACATACTTTTTGACTGTTAACTTGAGACTGCACTTTTGGTAATCTTGTTAGTGACCTTGAGTTGGAATGACTTCTTAATAATGACTGCGACTGATTTCTAGGCCTTGAATGATTTGTCCTTGCCTGAAATTTTTGTCTTGACCTATTTTGAGAGACTATTGCTTGAACTGTATTTGAGAGTTGCCTTGTTCAAGTTTTGTAGTTCTATCGTTGGACAATTCTATACTTTTAGCAATTTGTATAGCTTTTTCTAATATTGTTTACTAATTTATTTATTTATTAAAGGTACAAAACAGCTTACATCCTAGGAAGAAACAAAACAAACTTAATAGAAAAGAGCTGGGATTAACCCAAAAAATCTAATATTAGTTTCTCTTCTTGCAGTAGACGTTGTTTTACTTGAGTATTTTTTATTAGAATGACAAACATATCTTTTAGCAACGATTCTTTTAGGTCATTAAATTCACATGAATTACTTAGGTTAGTAATTATAGTTACATATTCGTCGATGGTTTCGTCTTTTTGTACTCTTGTAAAGAAATTGTATCGCTCCACAGTTACATTTTTCTGTGCATTAAATTTTTGGTCGAACCTTTCGAGCAATGCACTAAATGTTAGCTGCTTTCTATCTAGACCGAAAGAGTTGTAAATCTCCAATCCGTCTTCTCCAATCAGATTTAATAGGATTGCTATTTGCTTTTGTTCGGAGAATGTTCCGTTAGCATCACAGAAAATACAGTACCTCTGCCGCTATTTTCAGCCACGTTGCCATCCACACTTAAGGGTTACTTTCAGCCACGTTGCCATCCACACTTAGGTTGTTGGCTAATAAGACAGTGATATTTTCTTTGGCTTCTGACATTTTTATCTTGATTATTCTTGAAAATATACACCTGACACCATAATAGAAAGTCGTAGGTTGCCTTTTTATAATTTATTTTATTAGTACAAATAGAAACGTGTGATCATTTTACGTCACGTCAGGAAGGAAGGGAATAATGAATACAGAACAAAGTATACTAAGCATAGAGTAGACAAGACACAAATAACATAACAGACATAAACCCATGAGTACTGTTCTGTTGTCTGCAAAGATGGAATACCTATCCTCCAGCATTAAGCGCACAGCGTACTCACTTTCTCTTTCTTGCAGTTCCTATATAATGTGGTTCTGGCGTGATTCATGCTTTCCACATTACTGTAGTGCCAGAGCGAAATTTCTAGATCGCTAGTACTAGACGAGTCTGGGATTTGTTTGTGTTCAGTGTAAATTTGATCCAGTTTTTCATGCCCATAAAAAGCTTGCCATGCGCCACTCCATTTAGATTAGCCCATTCATCTTGGTTCAGCTTGGTCCATCACCAGTGGTGGTACCACACCACCAGTTATTCCACTCTTCAATAGCAATAATTATGCGTCAGGCTTGCCATTTGAGGTTGACGCTGTGACGAGATCAGAAAGATTTCTAAAACAAATATATTTTTTACATAGTGTAACTTAAACAATCTGCATTTCTGCTGTACAAGTACAAGTTTTATGTTCATATTTGTTTTCGAATTAACATTTTAACTTCATTTCCTACACGAATTTAATAAATTATGTACATATACATGAGTGTAATTATTAATATTCAAGGTCACGCTTAAATAGAATCTCGCCATTTTTTACCGTTACGTTAAATGTTATGCTAAAACCATAATACGCATTATTATTAACGAAGTACTTACAATAAAAACAAATAATAAAGCCATAAATGATATAATCCATCAACAATAATTATACAATAAAATAATTCATAATAATAAAAAAAACTTCATCGTTTTATATTTTTATGGAAGTCAGTTTATTGAACTAGATAAAAAAATAACATGTTTGATAATTTGTCGTACCGCCGGCTGCGACTTACTTCTTTACATTTATTTTGGGCAATTACCCACTTTTTATTCCACTCCTTATTATGTGGTCAGGAATGAAAAGATTTGTAGTTTTCAAATCTATTCAATTGTTGTTAGTTGTTAGTTTTCAAATGTATAATAATGAAATTTTTATTATTATAGGCCAAGCATACCTGGTACGAGTTATATTAACAACAATATAGTGTTGCCGTCTAATGCTTGAATCGAATTTTAGGGTGTCTTTTATGACTTTCCATGTAGCCGTAACATTACTTTCTGCCGTATTCATAAATTTGTTTTAATTTTTAAAATAATCTATTGCAATAACTTCGATACCTCAAACAATCGATTATAAAAGTTTCCGGTATTTACTGCATTATGTTGTGAATAACATATTACGGATTTTTATGATGGAATAAAATTGCAATTTAATGAACTAAAGTTACACACCCAGCAGTGGAAGGCAATAAGCTAATCGGAATAAGCAAGTATGATTACAAAATTGTTACGTATTCTGTATACGCGCAGAATTCTAAGGTATTATGAATATTTGTTGCGGGTAAACCAAAACCAAATGCGGGTAATTCAACCAATGTTTGAATCGTGAAAACATATACTCATCATTGTTTACATGCCCAAATATTAGCACAAGTGTTTTATCTAAAGAAAATGCCTGCTCTCACCGACGTACCTATATGTACCTAACTATCTACGTCGACAGACCATGTCAATCTTTATCATTATACTACGGTACTACCGAATAATTGCGAGATATATATTCGGCGAAAAGTTTAACGTGTTTAGTGTACCGGTGAAAACGGCGAAGTGCGATTCTTATTGAAAACTTAAAAATGATGTTCACCGTTGTAGCCGGTGCCCTACTGCTGAGTCTTGTCAACTCTAGCCCCGTGAACTACGCCGAAAACCCTTCTGTAAAACGATTCCAAGAATACGTTCAAATTAACACCACTACATACAATGATTTAGGTAAGTACTATCTTTCTATAAAACTTTTAAAATACTAACGTTCATTGGTATTGTATTTTGTATAAATGTGTTTTACACATTTTTAAATGTGTTTCATAAATGTGTTTTTTTTAAAGTCATTTTGGTATATAAATCCCTTACATTTTATCTGGAAAAACGATTAATAATTCTATTAAACATTATTTTGCCCTTACTTTCCTATAAAGCGAATCGGACTCGTGTAGAGATTCACAAATGAGTTTTTATCGCAAATTTTATTTCTTTGTACGGTTCGGTTTTTTTTTTACTTTTGCTACTAATTACTATGATTCTAGTTCAACGGGAAGTTGGGTATGGCCTATGGGGTTTGATTCCCTTGTGTTAAAGGGCCAATTTATACAGTATAAACAGATCATAAATGGCCCTATTTTTTATCGAGTTGACTTAGAAGTATGATTTTTGATCATACCTAAGTATCCTCTTTCTGAGAAAAAGGATCTTAAATAATAGACAGAAAGATCGAAAAAAATTCATAAAAGAAGAATTATTACGATCAGCCGGATTATTTTAAAAATCAAGCTAACTTATATTATACTTATATAGCCGTAGATACATTTTTTACTCAAAAGAGAATGTGTTGTTTTAAGATCCAATTTTCGTCTTTTTAATGAATGATATACCTACTTACCTACTGGTATATATTTATTTTATGGAAGATCTACCGCTTCAATCTATAACACTAGTCCAATACAGTTTCATAGCCTTAGCTGACACCATTATGTTATTTCACCGATGTATACAGGATAAATATAGACATATATAATTCTACTTACACATTAGAAAAAGCACTTTACTAAATTGTGTACAATTGGCGGACTTATGCCATATGGAATTTCCTATCACTCTAACAAAAGAATGTAGATATTTGCCTAATTACATCACGTTACACATAGATATTAAAAAATAACGGAAATATATATTATTTGAAATCTTATAAAGATAGAATAATAAAGAAAAAAAAGTTTATTTGAATTAAATAAGTATACAAATTTGTTTGTTCTCCTGACTCCTGAACTATGTAGTTAAAAACTGTATTTCAGGAATTAAAAGTCAAAACTATTGGAATTGTCACAAATATTCTTATCAATAAAATTACACTTCAATAATATATATAATTTACCTAGTGGTAAAGATAGACCAAAGCATAATTACTGGAGATTAGAAAAACTAATAAATTGTTATCGTGAAACGTGAAAAATTAAGTTAGTTTACGTCATTTTATGTAAATATGCATCATAGTTATCTAACAGACATTATGTCACTCTAACAGCAGTTTCATAAAGATAAAATAAAATGACAAATAGGTATGACGTAGAGATAACGTCAGATATTGTGGCCTTCTCGTCAAAACAATATGAATATCTTACATTTATTATGTACTGACTTGAATAAATTGGTAACGCGAAAGAGAAAAAGCATAGTTATGCATATATTAGAGTGAGATAGAGATGAGGTCTTTCATCTACAAGCCAGAAGAGCTGAATGACGTTTGATTTTACACACATTTAACAATCGCAACAACGGAAAAATCATTTTGGGTCTCTTATTTGTCTATATCGATGCATTTTTACTAATCTAACGTCAATATATAATAAATCTATGATTAATATCGATGCCAGATAATTAGATTATAAGTGGTATATAGGTATCAACCACTGTTTAGTCTACGGATTGGCGACGTTGCCTGCTGAAGAACAAGTTGAAAATCAAATTGTAATTGCGCAAACTATTCAGTTTAGAAAAAAAAATATTAGAAACCTCAATATCATTTTAGTACACTCTAGCGCTTTCTAATAAGCTGTTATAAAACGTTTTGTAACCGGTGTTTACAATTCTTAGCTTAACGTGTCCAAGTTAAAGGTACCTAAGGTACCTATAATCGGAAATACCGCATTTGTTCAAACGTGTCGACTTAAGTACATATGTGCTTGATGTCTAGGTGATCGATATCAATTTTGAGTGGCAGGACCCGAGTGTTTTCAGTGAATTGAACCTATTTGAAATGCAAACTTTTTTATTCTAACCTCACAATCCGTTCCTTTTCAGAATAAACAAAATTTTAAATATTAGGTGTTATTGAAGATTACTTTTTAAAATAAATATCAATCATACCGTCAGTCGTTTACGTATTTTTTATATTTTTTTTCTGCCAAAACGGAAAGTGTCCATAAATTTTGAATGGAAATACAAGATTGAGACGCCACTAACCGATACAGCCAAATGACTGAATAATTGTTAATTTTAGAGTAATTAAAAATTAAATATTACTAATAAATGCAAAAGATCAACGAACCATAGTGTTAAATAGGACGTCCCTTATGACAATGAATTTTGATAAATCCAATTGAGGTTGGTGGAAACATCATTACTCTCCATGTACCTATTTGCGGTTTGATCATATTAGAATTCTTTAAAATATGCGAATGAAACAAATGCATTTTTATAACTGAACCTATTTATTATTTTATCCAACAATACAAAGCTAACTTTATGGTGTTGCACGTTGCATTTTACTATAGATGACGCTTATCTATACTATGGGACGTTTAAAAACTAGCTCCGCTTTGCATGTACATACTTTAATGTTTCACTAAATTACACCAATAATAACGCTACCACCTAATTTGAACGGCAGTTTCAACGCACTAGTACCATATGTACCTTTTGTTTATATTATCCGATTATTAATTACCGATTTGTTGCATACACCACAATAATTTGTTCTATACCAAACTTATTCATACAAAATAAAATCTTACAGAGCCAGCGGTCCAATTTTGGCAGAGACTTGCCGATGAAGCCCAAGTCTCCCTGAGCAAGTATGAGTACAAGGAGGGAATGCCCGTTTTGGTGCTCAAATGGCCTGGCAGAAATTCCTCACTGAACAGTATCATGCTTAACTCTCACATGGATGTCGTGCCTGCTGAGGAAACGGTAAATAAGGTTTATATTAAGGTGGGCAGGGACATCACTGGATACTGTGAATTTATCCAAATTGATCAACACTGTTTTGTACTCAATTTCTAGTTCTTCAGTTACGTCGTAATTGCTGATATGCCGATCGTGATTTTAGAAATGGCGTCCATGTGATCCTTGGTGTATTCATTTGAGGTGCATCTTTGTTATCAAAACTCCTAGACGGAAACTTTGTGCTGCTCACATAATTTTATTCCAGCTTGCGTAGTATTTTTACATTTCAATAATTTAAAATTGAAAAGAATATTTTTATTAGATTCACTCATCTTGACAGTAAGATAGCTAAATGAAAAATAACTGCAAATTACATTTTATACTTTGTTACTTTTTACAAACGTAACCTTTTAAATGTCTTCATAAGCAAGCAGATACGAAATATACAGCTACTTCTATTTATTATTTTCTCGTAGGAAGACGTACCAGAATCGTTTGCTTAGGTTCTTCTTATTTTTCCTCGTCATATTCATTTCTACTGTAAAATTGCAGAGATTGTATTCTTGTGTTTTGGGTTTCTTAGGTAAAATTAGCAGTGAAATTTCTGAACTGAATGAAGCAACGATAACTGTAATTGTAGGATTTAACTGAAATTTCACGAGAAACACATACTCTGCGATTGTCTGCTTCACGTGTATTATCTTCCTCTATGCTGTTTAACAAAATATAGTTGCAAAAAATATATAAAAGGTCGATGACAAAGATGACTGTAGAAAAATGTGAGAAAAAGAAAAATAATGTAATTTATATTTTTAAACCCGGTAGGACGGCTGGACGTATCCACCATTTTCGGGGCAGCTGGCGCCAGACGGTAACATTTACGGTAGAGGAACACAAGACATGAAGTCAGTTGGAATTCAGTATTACGAAGCTATGAAAAACCTAAAAGCCAACAACATTACACTTTTGAGAGATGTGTACATGACTCTTATGCCTGGTAAAAATCTTTTTAATAACCATGTATAATTGATACAAAACAAGTTTAAAAGAATAACAGTACCCATAAAACGTTTCTTTTCTCGTCTTGTCGTAAAAACTTAATCCACTTTCTTTCATTGCATTTTGATAGTTCAATTTACAGCTAACTTATCTGTTAAATAGAAAACGTATTTTGTGATTTCACCTCGATTTATTTAATTTTACTTCAACATCACAGTATCGATACTTTTAGTTATTTATGAAATTGCAGTTAAAATGTTTCGACAGTTTATCGACAATTTTTAAAATGAATGAGACTTGTATGAAAAAGTTTCGAAAAAGCGGTTTAAAATAAGGATGTTATATTTATTGCTTTTTTAAATTTACAAAGGTTTAAACATTTTCATATTTTACTTATTTGCTAATACTCAATTATTGATAGGAGCATTGGTGACCAGGACCAGGTACTGGCTTTCCAATCGGAAGGTCTGCGTTTGAACCTGCCTTCGTTTTTCAAATTTCATATGTTCGTTTATTTGACACTCTTACGGTGATGGAAAACATCGTAACGCAATCTGCATCTGTGAAGAAATGCGAAGGTATACGTGCAGTCAACCAACCCGCATTGGGCTTACGTGGTAGACTAAGATTTAATCATCGCAACACGTTTAAAGTAGGCTCGTGCCTGTCTGTCAGGATAGATACGAACTGTGGTGATGATGATAAACTAATTATCAATAATTAAAGCAAATCTCGTATTAACCCATCCGCAGATGAGGAAGTTGGTGGCAGAGCTGGCATGGCATCGTTCTCTAAAAGTGCAGAATTCAAAGCAATGAATGTAGGATTCGAACTAGACGAGGGTGGCGCTTCGCCCCTGCCTATAATAGGCGCATTATACCAGGACAAGTCCGTCTGGCGTAAGTAACTTAAGTTTTTGAGTTTTACGGGCACAAGAAATATGCATTGTGAAACACTAAATAAATAGATAGTATTTTAGTGTATATATATATATATAAGTTACTACAAAACAAAATATTAATACAAAATGAAAAAATAAAGGTTGCTTAAATTTTTTTGTGTAACACTCGTATATTTCTTCTACGCAGAAATCAGGGTTGACTGTCACGGAACAGCTGGACACGGATCGACATTACCACCAACTAACGTCACTGCCACTGGAAAGGTGAAGCATTTATAATAATTTCGTTACACTCGACCTACATTTTATTAAATTCACTTAAATTGGCTCTATGCCTTGACAAACTCGTGACAAAAAGCAACATAATAACTGCAGTAATTAGAAGGAGAGCCCCTGAAGGAAGTATCATTGGTGTTTGATTCGTTATCCAAATATTGAAAATTACAAAAAATCTCGAAAGAAACGAACAGGGAGCCTATTCTCACTCCTTTGATATAATGTCGAACTCAATATTTATCGAAAAAACATGGCGGATATCAACTAATCGCGACATTTGGAATTCTCGTGACATCAATCGTGATATTTTCCAGTGTTAGCACTCGATATGCAACGAGTGCTCTACCGTAGCCGATACATAAATATCGTCTGCGATATTGCTAACTGTAAAAGCTATTGTATAAGTTTACTTAGATTAAAATAAGATTCTCTCTCTTGTATTCCTTTTGTATCCTCTTATTGTAATAATTCATTTTAATAATCAATTGTGCTTTAATATAAATTTATAATCTAAAGAAATAAGTATATTGTTTAATTTGTCAAACTATTTCGTCATGTCAAAGATGTTGCGTTAATGGTTTAAGTAGTTTATGGTGTTTTGTAAATCCTTTATATGTTTCTAAAATAAAAAATGGAACTACCTAATTTAAAAACAAATGATATTCAATGTAATGAGAAACGATAAAATAAAATAAATCACTATAAACTTAGAATTAATTATTAGATAAAAATTATGGCAATTAATTAATTAATTTTTCTTCAATTCCTGATTAATATTCTTTAAACTAACTGAAAATGAGCATCCAAACATTACCAAAGTTTTGGATGTCATTATTTCATTCAATATTTTTTCTAGTAAATAATTAACAGCCATGGCTTCTAGGCTTTCAGGCAAGTTTGGTTGCGCTCCGTTCGTTCGTCATTGACATGATATTGAATTTTATATCGAATAGACCCGAGAATACAATTTTCTCTGTGAATGGAGATTTTTGTGATATTTACGTTCGATAAAAGATGCTGGATATAATATCAAATTTGAAACCAAATCACATGAACTAAGAATTGGCTCCCTGGAATGATATTTTATCTAAGGGCGGTGCATCGGTTAGCTACCCGTAGTGTTTCTTTTAGTGGCTGTACCGTTCCTCAGAAGGGATTTCCCGATGTCCAGATTTAAATTATAAAATTTTGTAAGTTGTGGGATGTAGGCATTCAATATCAGGTAAGTAGGGGTCTACCCATAACTGAAAAACATGGCAAAGTGTCTACGGCACTAAAAAGTTTGGGAACCTCAGCTCTATATGATACTAATTATAACCACATCAAACCAAAAATACCACATTAGAACCGACAAAGTCCATTTGGCATCGTGACTTCAAGTGAATTACAAATGGACTTTATCGATTAGTATGTGAATGCCATATCGCGATATAGATTAAAGACTTTATTTCCCTATTATCATGATGATATATTACACCTACTAACATGATGTTTAAACTTAACAAAATAGACGTCAACACTTGTATAGTACATCAATTTTTTCTGTTACATTGGGAGAATCCACGCATTTTAGTGTCATAGAGGAGATAAAAGCCAAGATGCAGTCAATTGGCGTGCAGATATTTTGCTTTGCAGTTCTTTAGGAGCCTTAATTAAATTAATATATATTTATCTTTCAGTGCAACAAGGTGATAAACAACCTATTCAAGTTCCGGGACGCACAGCAGAAAATTGCAGTCATTGCTCCTATCACAGACGCTAGCAACTATACATCATTAAATCTCAACGTGTTGTCCGTATGTCATCAATACGAATTATTACTCAAGATATTAAAAAATAAATATTGACTCGAGCCGAAATCGATAGGATGGCTATTCTAGTTCCGACTGACCCAATACGAATTGAACAAGCAGCATAGTGCAGATTTTCTTTTGTTGTTGTTAAATCTTGTGCAATCATGATGATTTCCTTCACCGCAGAACATTGGTACTTTGCGCATTCTAATACTTTTTCCCTTTTAGAAGACCAGTGCTGACATTGCAAAGTTATAGATGTTTCCAACTAAATACAGTATGATAAATTATTAATAGCAAGTCTTAAAGATCATAAAATACTTGTCCGGATTTATTGGTACAGATTAAACTACGCTGTTGGAAATCAACAATTTTTTAAGTGTCACTTTATGGCGGTCAATAATAAACAGAAAATAAAATCGTACAATAAACACTATTTATAACTTTTAAAAGTTTTTGTAGGTGTATAATATATAATAGTGGAACTCTATATGTGATATTACTATATTCCAGGGTGGAACTGCGAACAATGTCTTACCAAATCTTGTCAGCCTCACATTTGACATCAGGTTGAACACCAGACTCAAGGAAGACGAATTTCAACGCAAGGTAATAATTTACAAATTTTATTTATAATTTATAAACCTATTTTTACCCTTTACCACAACCAGTGATAAGATTTATAATTTTTACGTTATCCATCTATTGCAACTAGTTGAAATCATTGTCGACGATCTTCTTAGCCAAATGGTAAGTACACCGGGCCTCGGAGTCCCGGGTTCAAGACCTGGTGGGGACAGATGTTTGTGTGGTGACTACGGGCCTTATTCATGGTTGTTAATATATTTCTATCAACAATATGTATATATGTATAATATTCATTACGCTAGATCCCATGACACAAGCCTTACAGTATTTACTTTGGGCTAGTCAAATAAATAAGTTTAAGTTAAATTAGGCTAGGCTAATTGGTGTGAGTGTAAGAAATATTGCTATACATATTTATTTATTTACCTTATATTATTTATTCTTAATTCTAAAATATTATTATTCTAAAATATTATGGAATAAAGTAAATAACTTTAATAATATTTATAATATTTACTTATGAATTAATTGAAAACACATTTAACAATTTCTTTCTGCAGAATCGGGTCAGAGACAAAGTGGTCTGAACTGATTAGATTACATTACGCTATTAATATGTGTATTGTGCAATATTATATAGAAGGTGTTTCAGGCTAAATATTAGCCGTGAATCAAGCTACTTTTTTATTCTACAGAATCTTCACTTCTGATGGATACACATCCGTAAATATTATTTGGTTATTCTTTAATACTGTTGTTTGGCTATCAATTAAGTGATTACTGTTGGCAATAACCAGGCTAGATATATACTCTAGTGTCTATTCTATTCTGTTCTCATTGTTCGTAAAAAGCTATTAGTCGCCTACAAATCATACAATCACAATCAATCATACACAGCCAAGAATTTAATTTATTTTATGTATCCCCGAATATACATAGGTCGAATCTGTATAAGGCGAGATGAAATCACATTATCTGTATATTGTATATAATATGTGATACCGTAAATCACATCCTTCCCTGTGAGCTGGACTGTGATCGAGAATGAAAGCCCATTTTCAATAAAATAAAAGTTTAATCTCGACCTAGTGATTCGAACCTACCTTAAATTAGAATTTAAGCCTTTCTATCTCTCACTTGACCGAAAACATACGATGCAGCACGAAGTGAAGCAAACGCGATCAATTGAATTGATATTTTTGAATCAACGGTGGAGATGCAAGTCAATTCATACGCACGTACTAAAGAGTCATCGTGTCACACCATATCGCATTATATGCTCATGTTATCACTTGGTGATACTGTTTACGCTGCTCAACCATACTGCTCCCGAGAGTTGGTTAGTCGCTCTAATTTGTATTTTATGAACAGTTGGAGAAAATGATCAACAAAGCTGGTGAAGGCATCGATATCACCTATATTATCAAGGACAACCAGAGTCCTGCCACTGTCACCAACGCCTCCAACCCATACTGGAATGCGGTTACCAGAGGCGCTAAGCAAATGTAAGATTTTAGCAATAACTTTTAAACATTTTAGTTTAGGTAGAAACTATACGAGTCTTAAAACAGGTCACTTATTTACCAGAAAGTGACATTTGAGACAAACCATATGATTTATATGGAGGTTGAGAAATGGAGACGTTTTATCAATTGAACTTAATCGCAGTGTGTAACAGTTTGGGTAAATCTTTCGCTTTCTTTTCGAGTAATATTTTAGTTAGTCGTCAATTTAATAAAAGAACACACTATAAGATGGTACTAAAAAGAAGTACATATACATTACAAATGTTTGTGTATGTGCACGCATATGTTCTCGTTTCTTTATTCTCTAAATCTATGAAGTTATACAATATCTCTAAATATTTTTTT
>JAYEAL010001230.1:0-36038 GCA_036419045.1 Scirpophaga incertulas
TAATCAGCTGTATAGCTTCGTTAGCTGCTGATTGTGTTGTGTTGTAGCGCGCACAGCGCTGGAATTATTAAGTAAGTACGTATCACGAGAGTTTATTCTATTTAAACATACTCGTAATATAGTAAAGCATAGTCGTTAATTTTATATGTTATATGTTTTGTACAATTTCCATGTATTGTTTGTACAATACATAGAAAGCGAGTCAGTTTCATTGATATCATGTCTTCTCGCTACCACATTCAAGAATTGAAGGCACCTCCCATAAATTTCTCGTGTCACAATGTCAGTTAATATACTCCTCTGAAACGATTAGCCCGAATTTTATGAAATTTTATACGCATATTCAGTAGGTCGGAGAATCGTCTACGCTACTTTTCATATCTGTAATTCATAAGGGTTGTCCACCCCGCCATTTTTGCCAATATATTTTTTTGATGTGGCATTAAAAATATATACTACCCAAAATACCCTTCTATCACCAACCATTATTTTTAATATTCATTTTAATACGTTATATATAATATATATATAGAAGTTATATATTTGACATGGATACCATGTTTGTGCCCCCAAAGTAAATAATAATAAACAAATAAATATTTCTTACACTCACACCAATTAGCCTAGCCAAAAGTAAGCACTGTAAGGCTTGTGTTTGGGATAAAAAATAAGCATAATAGCGTTATACCTATATAAATTATTTAGATACAAATATGATGGCGACACCTTGAAACCGGTGTACTAACCTGAAATCTAGGTTGGATTGAGCATCTCGGGGGACCGAGGGATGGAGTTCGCCGCCTGTATGGGAGCGTCGTGCTATCCGTGCCCATGTATGGGGCCCCCGTGCGGTCGCGAGACTGCGCGAGGTCCCCCCGTTGCAGAGCTCTGCTAAGGAGCCTGCAGCGGATAATGGGCATACGGATCGTACGAGGCTATCGTACAATCTCGTACGAGGCGGCGACGGTTCTGGGACGCTCGCCCCCATTCGACATTCTAGCCGACATGTACGCGGCGACGTATGCGTCGCGGCGTGTCGACTGGGCGAGCGATGGGAGGAGCGCCCCAGAACCCGCGCACGAAGTGCCTAGGCGGGAGTGGTACCCGACAGATTGTGGCGGCCTGGCGTGCGCAGCTCAAATTACGGATCTGCGCGCGCCAGCGGGCCATCGGTGCCGTACACCCGCACCTCGAAGCTTGGCTCCACGGGAAGGAGGAGGTCACCTATCGATTGACTCAGATACTACTTATGGGCACGGCTGCTTCGGTGAGTATCTGTGTCGAATAGAACGGGAGGGATCGACACATTGCCACTACTGCGCATCCGACCTCGACTCGGCCCAGCACACGCTGGCGGAGTGCCCCACGTGGGCCTCCGAGCGCCGAGTCTTGGTCGCAGAAATCGGGCGAGATCTGTCTCCGCCGGCATTGATTGCAGCAATGCTGGCGGACGAGGGAAGTTGGAGGGCTGTGGCCTCCTTCTGTGAAGCAGTGATGCTTCAGAAGGAGGCCGCCGAGCGGGTTCGGGAGAAGGCCGATGCCGCTCGAAGGAGGCGGCGCCGGGCTCGGTAGCACAGCTGCGGCGCCGCCGCGAATCGCTAGCGGGCGCGACGAATCGCACCCGCGGATACGGCGACCGGGAGGGACTACGACCCTTCCCTGGCCGGGGGGCGTCGTCGGTGGCGGAGATCAGGGGAGGTATTATAGCCTCCCCCGAGGAGGGCTCCCCTGTATCGGCGGGGGAGCGGAGGCTGGGGGTTCTCGGATGTCGCTTGGCGTTCCCGGGGGCTCCCTACATGCCTGAGGAAGACCATCCCTGAGGTTTTTAGTGGGTGGGCCTCCCCCTTTTGGGGAGGAGAGCCCCACATAACCGCCGGCTCACCACAGCCGGGGTATGCAATTTAATGTATTTTCCTCAGGGGAAAAAAAAAAATAGGTTGGATTGAGCGTGGTAGGCGAAGGCGGGCACACGCAAGCGCGGTGTTGCCTGTCTAGTGACCCTACCGTGAGGCTGCGTGCGCGTCCGTCTAAGCGCGCACGCCGTGCTGAAGTCTCTCTGTCTGGGGGGCTGTCCAGAGGTTCTCGGACAGTCCCTCCTTTGGCGGTGGCTCGACCTGGTTTGATCGAGCCGGCCCCGGAGCACGTGGCGGTCGAAAAAGAATGAACAGTCCCAAGCAGACAACAAATTTATTCCATTAAAGTATCAAGGTGTAGGTATACCTCCCTCTCCTGTATATTGGTAGGTGGCAAATGTAAATAGTAAGAAATCCAGAGACCGTGAAGATGGTCAGCAGGTTAGGAACAAGCTGGAATGCACCAGGAGAGTGCAAACAGGCATAACTAATTGAATTCTCCCGTACTCAAGCTTATCTTCTAAAATCTCATTCTAAGCTTAGAACCCTAATATAATTTCCAGCATCTTTAATAATTTTCCCATGGGAAACTCTATCGATTGTTACCACTTCGATAGCAAGAACTAGTACATTATATAGCCGTATACATCCTTAGGTATGAGAAATGTATTTTTTTTCTGTACAGGGTCGCATTCAAAAAGTCCACCTGTATTCCATAGAGAAAGCACTTACAAATCAAAAAGCTAATAAATTTAGTAAATTTGTAGTCAACCTATTTTATAGTCCCATTATAACTTGACACGGTATTAAATTGTTTTAAATAAACATGAGTTAGTAACATGAGTAACATATTGTTACTTTATAACCGATGTCAGTCGCACGCAACCCATTTTGCACGAACTTCACGTCGATGATCTTTTATCAGGTCACGTTATATTTAATCTGTGGCCGGAATAGAAAATGATTTTAATATGAACAAGGATTCCAGGGCAAATTACCACGACATGTAAGCAATAACGCTCTCGTGTCACATTATGTACGCCTGCGTGGCGTCACGTCGCGACAAAACCAAAGGAATTTGATGGAATTATGTAGTGATGCGATTATGCATATGTTTCCGCTGAGGTTTCGCAAATAAATCCAATTTGAAACTGGAGATGTGGGTAAATAACAAATTATTTAATTGGTCGGATGTATGTGCAGAGTATATTAATAAATACGCGAGTCACCGCTTCCTTTCTTCCTGTGGTTATCGGCAGTACCGACCAAAAGAATTCAACGTATGTAATAACATCTTTGCAAAATGCTCGATTAGTGGCAATAGCCTATAAAAGCGTTTTGGCATACGCGTTCATACGCGAGATACATTTCTCGCTTTCATAACAGGGCCCCAAGACAAAATATCGTTCGCGTTCGAGTCGATATCGAAATCGTTTCAACGTTTTCTGACCATATTAAAGCGAATGTCATTAGTGTTACTTTAGCTACTGGCTCAGATTACTATCTCTCAGATTCAATCAAATCGATTGAATCTGACAGATAGTGGAACTACATTGCTGGTTTATAAAGATTTCATGTGAAAATTATCTTCATAAAGAAGCAATGTATCTCCTCTTACCGTCAGTTTTAAATAAATTTGATAGCAACAGAGTTACTTAAGCGTAAAGGACTCGCTTGCTTTTTTTTTCCCCTGAGGAAAATGCATTAAATTGCATACCCCGACTGTGACGAGCCGGCGGTTATGTGGGGCTCTCCTCCCCAGAAGGGGGAGGCCTACCCACTAAAAACCTCAGGGACGGCCTTCCTGAGGCATGTAGGGAGCCCCCGGGAACATCAAGCCACTTCCGGGAACCCCCAGCCTCCGCTCCCCCGCCGATACAGGGGTCTCCTCCACCGACGACGCCCCCCGGCCACGGAAGGGGCGTGGTCCATCCCGGGTCGCCGTAGCGGTCGCGACTTCCTCGCGCCCGCCGGCGACCCGCGGATTTGTAGGTAACTTATATAATAATAACTTCAACATAAAACAAACAATAACAAACATTACATAAAACTAAATAATCAAAAATCAAATACTTATTTTCATACATAAAATATATATTTAAAAATAAAAAAATTGGTTGTCTGTAGAACTCCGTCTACTGCCGATATTTGAACGTGACAACGTCTATTACATGGTAATTTTTTCTGGGTGCAATGAAATTATTTAAAATAAAGTAATGTATAACATTTATATTTTTATTACGTTGCCGTGTGGCGTCAGATCGGCCGTTACGCCGTTTCCGAGTATGCCTTCGGGCGCTCTAGGGGTGGGGGTAAAGTAGGCGTGGACTCCGTGTGGCGTCAGATTCGACCGTTACGGTGTTTTCGAGAATGACTCCACGCCGTACCAATTTAATAGACGTTGTCACGTCAATAAACATTTATATAGCTATCCGAATATATTATGGGATGCTACGGCGCGCTCGCAGCCCGCTCGGGTTTACCTAGCCAGTCGAGATCTTATGCACTACGCGAGTCCGTATGTCTCGGCGCTCCGCATATCATTACGATAAATTGTTAACGTATCATTCTTTTTGTCATATGTAATTGTATTTATACCTATTGTGATTATACGTCTATACTGTGCTGTGCTTTATTGTGAACACTTGTTATCTGCCAAATTCCTGTAGTCCTTCTGATTATTGTTATATGTTAATTATATTTGGAGTCATACATCAACACAACCACATTTTCAATCGAATCGATAGTGGCGACTCAGAATCGATATTGACTTTATTTACGAAAATTACTTATTTACCATCGGCTGAAACGACGACAGAAAGAGACGACCAGAGAAGCAAATCATAAAAGATTCAATAAATTTTATTTATTGTTGGCGTTCGGTAGACGAAAATTGTAAGGAGTTACCGCGATTTTAATGACTTAGCTTGAAAATAAAACCATAAAAACTGATAAAAACAAGATTAGATAAGTTTATTAAGAGTAACAAAAACAAAAATTAATCCCATAATTATAAACAGTGGTCACCCTGTAGGTAGAACCTAGGGACCTTCCTGATTAAATGCTCATAATGGAACCTAGGGACCTCCCTGATTAAATGCTCATAATGGAACCTAGGGACCTCTCTGATTAAATGCTCATAATGGAACCTAGGGACCTCCCTGATTAAATGCTCATAATGGAACCTAGGGACCTCCCTGATTAAATGCTCATAATGGAACCTAGGGACCTCCCTGATTAAATGCTCATAATGGAAAAAGCAATAATGTGTGAAACAATTCGTTATTTTTGAGATAGCTTGTCTGAAATATCGCCAAGAACTGATTTACTAACATCTCCGTGTTTTATTTTGTTCCACTAGGCGTTTAAGAAAGTAATTTCATTAAAAAGAACACGGTCGGCAAGGCTTCAATTTACGCCTCATCTTGCAATAATGCCTTTTGTAAATACACAGGTACACAGTCTTTGATATTTGAGTATTCTCTGGCTAAGGCATTAGTTTGACGGCAGTCTGGTGTGACATACCCGACACCGGACTGATATTATTCGTACATATATATAATTATGGTCACGCGTCTTTCCCATGGGGGTAGTCAGAAATCACAGTTTTCCATTTTTGACGATCCAAACATACTTACCTAGCTTCCTTGATTTTCATTATTACTTTCATGCACGCTCGTCGGTTACGGGCACTCTTGATCTGACTTTCATTCAGTACATTACCTGTTTCATCCAAGTATGGTCCTCTATGGCGTCTCCTACCAGGCCCATTCATAATTGATTGATTTTCTTTCGTCAGTCATCTTTCGTCCATCCTTTCTACGTGTCTGAACCATTTAAGTAGTCCCATTTAGATTTTTGTCACTAAACCTTCTTACACTGTCATTATGTTAATAAATATATCATATGTATTCAGTGTTTCAAGTAAACATGTTAAATATAATCTTGGAAAGCCACACAGACTCCAGATAGACTTAAAACAAATATTTACAAATATTTTACATAACAATGAAGATTTAATTAATAATTTCCACCATCCGCAGAGAATTAAATTGTAAAATATTATTTTATCATCGGGAGTAAATCTACCGGCTAAATGTATAAGTGTCAAAAAGCCTATTGGTCGCTAAGCAATTTTATGGATACATGGGAAACAAAAACATGGAAATGAACTCAATGTCAGTATGTAGATTTTGGGTCCTGCAAGTTACGATATTTATATGTTTCTGTTCCAAGAGTGTTATATCAGGTTCTTAAATACTGGGCAAAAATTTACAGCGCCTTCTTAATATTATTCCATAAAATATCCTTCCGTTACAATAACAGTTTTCCTATTTTTATTAATATGTAGGTACTATATGATCAAATCTAACACTTAAACTATATCTCTATTTTAATGTATATTTAATGTTCTTATCGACCCAATATACACGTATTCGACAGTTCAAGCTTCAAAAACTAGAGATTCGTTTATGAGGAAATGATCTTTGTTGAAAAAAGCTATAGCTTTTTTTTACCTCTTCACGCACTTGTTGACCCTGACCACCAACTTACGCAAGACCTGTTTCTGCAGGCAGCATCTGCGCTGCCGGTGGCATCTGAGCCGCCAAATCCTCCATGATCCTTTAGTACGGCAGCCTTCAGCATCGCCATGACTAGGTTCCCTCATGATAAGGCCGGCGCCACTTTGGCTTCCCGCGCCTGCCCCGCCCTGCATCGCCCCTCTCCTGAGCGGCGGTCGCCACAATTTGTTTATATGGTTCTTAGAACTTAGGCACAGGCTGAATTTAGTCGGTAGGTCACGTGGTCAGACCCCTCTGGCCGCGTGGAATCCGACATAACCTCCGTGACACTTGTCGTTGCGGCGTATCCTGAGCACGTTTCATGCTCCTTGTGAAGATTCTCAGCCTCTCCTGAGTAAAAAATAAAATAAAACTTTTTTTTTAATTTTACTTAATTTAATTATAAAAAAATTATGGCGTTAATTTTTATGCCTTTATAAGTTTTAGTGCACTGTCAACAAATTGTAAAATTGCTATTGCCACCAAATGACCGGACATACTCGTATAACTAGTATTGTAATGGATATTAGTTTCAAGCTTTTGTTCTAAGGCTATCTTTTAATTTATGCATACATATGACTGTTTTAGTGTTTTATGATATAGTAAATGGCAAATAAAGAGGAGAAAAATAATAGATTTTTGCCTGTTCTTTTCGAGAAGCTTGCCTTACTTTAGAGTAGGTGTAGAGTCATATTTTTTCTTCGCTTTAAGAATAAGTTGCCTTTTATATACTTATTTTTTTTGACAATGTGTCAAAGTGGCAATATTGAAAAACATCAATTTTCATTTAAATCTAAAAAATTGTGATGCATTGCAATTTTTGTAAGATTTAATAGAATAGAATTAGGTTAAAGACAGTACAGATAAAAGTACAATAGTAAGTAAATGATCTTTCCGAAAGAAGGAATGGTATTTTCTTGTAGCGAAATGTGAATATGATTGCACCAAGGCGCATGTTAGGAACATCACTAGAGGACTACGAAAAGTCTCCTATAACCCAATGCAACCCACAAGTCGAATATGCCGTAGAAAAAACATAAAATGCTGTTCTACATCTTTTTCCAACGGCAATCAAAAGACAGCGAGGTGCTCAGTTTATCTTATCATTATCCCATAGACTGACTAATTTCGATAAACTTGTCGTCATAACTACAACTATCCTAATAGTACTTAATATTTATAACACTTTTTCTTCGTGAGGGGTTATTAGGAGCTAATTTTACAGGAGTTGCTTCTAGCATTAACCAGCTCTTTTTATTATACATATAAGTTACTATAGGCTACATAAGCCGCCATATATTTGATGTACTAATTTTTCATCATTTTATTTCGCTGAATTATCATCGGATCATCGGCCTAAAGATGAGCCAACCGAGCTAAATACTACAAAGTCAAATTTCATTCAATACATTGGATCGACGTTTGTGCTAATGACAGTTTACAGTTCGAGTCGTGTCTGCCAATTCTCATAGTTTTAAATACACAATAAGTTTAATTGGAAATTGTTAAAGCGTGTTTGTTTGGCAGGTTGCGGCGAACAAGTTGAGCCGGCGGGTGACCCTGAATGACTAATGGCCTGTTTCCCTCAAGTTCAATGGAGAGGGTGGAGTCAAGGCGCTACTGTCGACAGACGAAATATCGGTCGTACATTGCTGGGAATCTAACTTTTTATTGACAAAGTATATACGCCACGAACTCAAAGTCGATGTTTTAGTATAATTTGTCGTCATTTAGATTTTAAATGTTCTTGTACTTGCGTAATAAGTTTCACATTTTATATCTTCTTGTATTATAGCGAGGTACGCAGTATTTTACTTACGTAACTAAATTCATTAGATCAAATTATAGGAATCTAAGTATGAAACTGCGGTTTCGTACGAATATTTCAAGAAGCGACTTTGAGCTTCAATGGCAAATAATGGCCGAACATACTCGTATAATGCAAAATATATTTTATTTACGTACTAACAAAAGCGCAATTCCACAGTCAGTAATTTAAACATCTCCTTGTTCATTTCACTACTGGACATCTTACGGGCTATACCGGGAACCAAGATCAGCGGTACCTATAGTTCGAAGAATTGCGAAATTTAGTGGCTTCAGGATTAGGTGAAAATCACAAGTAGGCGCTACGTAGTGCAGCCCAACAGCAGGCGTCTATGGCTGAAATAATAAATGAAAGATAATCATTTGTTTATTTAATCTTTATTGCACAATGTACGTATAAATAAAGTACAAATATAAATAAAAATATTTGTGGTAGTACAATACATGGAAAGTTCCTAAACAAGAATGTAGCGCCGTAATGTCACCGCAAAACATGCAGCAATGTATGTTCAATGACGAAACAAAACTTCGATTACCGAATATAAAAGTCAACCCCCATTTTTAGAACTCTGGAACGGGCGAACATTGGGAGTAATAGTAATAAATCTAGTTTTTAAGAGCACGATAAATTCATCTGACATTGTCCGGAATTAGGAAATAAAGATTTAGAAGTTAAAAAGTTTGAATGAACTTAACTATAATGTCTGAGTATACACTCTTGCCTTTTAATGTTACACAAAATTATACAAATCTTACAGCAGTTATGATACGGAAAGAGATAGCGTTACACTAGCTAAACATAGATGTCTTCACTCATACGCTATTGCGGCTAAATCAAATCACACCAAATGCCTCAATTGGACGTCACAATTTCTACTTATTGTATTTAAATCATTACAAAAACAATTTTTGATTTTATACCGCATTGTTTAGTCTAATTACAGGAAATGCATGAGAATATATAAATATTAAATACATACTAGCTTTCTGCCGACGCTTCGCTCACATTTTATAGTTTCTCCCATAGTCATTAGATATTTTCCCGTGGTTTAAGAATATTTTGTCTCTTTCTTTGTGTCTCAAACTATCCGCACTATCGTAAAAATTATCTGATGTCATTTTCAGGGTATCAGGCTATCTCCATAATAAATTTCATTATATGTCTTATCATTCACAGCAAATATAAGTCCCTAGCGAAGGGTATCCTTATTACCCTAAAGTAATTAATTTATTGTCAACACTGGTCCAGTCTGGATTGGTTGACTTCATATACACCTTTCAATTTCTACGCAAATATGATGTTTATTTCTCGAAGTTTTCCTTCACCGTAAGAGCACACTTTGAATTTGAACTTTGACCATCTACCAGAACTCCGGATTCGACAGCGCCACCGATGTTTGATTTGATTGATTCCTAATATAGTAACATATCTATGTTTATGGACAAGTCTTTTATGGTCTGCAGCATGTTATTGAAATACAAAGTACATTTGAATTACTAAAACCACCGTTATTATGAGTGACATAAGAGCTGTCTCAATGTCAACATGTAAAGCCTGAACATAATCGATCATACAAACATATTTGGTCGTGTATTCAGACCTCGGAATAAATAAGATTTTATAGCAGGACAGTCCATAAGTGTAAATTTGCATCTATTGTTGCTAGACTCACCATAATTCACATTAATAAGTCGTGTACTAAATTAAACTCATTATTTAATGCAATAAGGTTCAAAATAGCGTGTTTCATCTCAGTCTGGGATCAATTGCCAATAATATGACCCGCTTTTGCCAAATAATGTTATGATGGACTAAATTTTATGACGTTGGGGCTTCAGATTATCTCTTATGCATTCATAAGCTGTAAAATTTATGGTTCACAGAATAATACGTTAACTTTAATATTTGTATTGTGTAACGCTTATATTTGTGGTGCAACTTGTGGAAGTTGCCATATAAATAGCGCAAATGTAAAATCTGATTTTGGGTTGATAAAATTATTTAGCCTATTGAATTTAAGATATCTCTTGTGTCACTCGCAATAAGATCGATTTTCGTAGCGCTAATGTACAGTTGAATGTTACTGACTGTACAAATAACTTGATAAAAATGGATAGCTATTGCACAATGTAGGAATTTTTTTGACATTGCTATCTCTGGAAACGTAAATTTAATATCAATTTTGCGTCCAAATCCGCGCAGGTAATCCGCGCAGTATAAACTGATTTCAATTTATAAAACTTCTAAAAATACACATTTTTATTATTATTATTCAATTCAAATAGGTAATAATAATAATAAAAAATGCCGTATGACACGTCTTTTTAAATGAAAATTGATGACAATTATTAATAACAAATAACGTATTCATTTTAAACGATCTTCTGAGCTCGGAATTTGTTTCTGTGATCGAATCAAAAATAATGAAATCTTCGGAAGTACCATGAACATAGAAATCTTAAGTGACAGTGGGTAGAACATTGCTCGCAGCACTGACGGAAGTGGAAATGTCCTCAAATGGCAGACATATACCAGAAACCATAGAGTTGGTTCTAGGTATTGGACCAACGATACACGCTGAATGTTAGAAGTGTAGAAACGATCGGTGGAATCTTGAACGAATCCTATGTCAAGAAATGATTCTATAATGATGAATTATGACCGCCTGAGTACTTCAATGTAGCAACCCATCTTATCTAACCTAATAGGTCAATGCGGCTATCAATATCCATGGAGGGTTTAGTCGGTAGGTGGGGTTTAACCTTGAGTTCAACCCCAAAGCAGCTGCAAGTGGTATCATGCAGATACTCTGCTTTCCCCCATTAGAATAAAAAATATGAGAGAACCATTGATTGTAATATGATATTGTAGAAGATATGAAAAATAATATGTCTACGGAGGGTATAAAGCGAGTGCAAACTATTGACCCGGGCATTGCTGTCAGTTGTTGCGAAAAACAGATGGCGCTAGGTGTGCTATGTAGCGTGCGAGCGTTCGACAGCAGCCGAATTTATCCGAGCGCTCTCGAGCTCAGAGGCTTCGTGGCGACTTCACTTCTCATTTACTTAGTCGACGACATGTGTTTTTCAAATCACCCTCTATAGTTTTCTATTAAATATTAGTTCTGTAAAAAGTTACGTCATTCTCTTAATAATAGCGTGGATCTTCTTATAATATATAGTATTGGTAGATAATTATATGATTGATATTTTCAAAAAATCAATACAAAAAATTCGTGTTCGATTAAGCCATCAAGTTTTGTTCGCAATGCCATTAAAACTTGAGACATCAGCAAATCGCGCGGTTTCGCACGCGATCCGCTTAAAATCGTTTCCGCATTTTATTACGTAACCACGTCATTATTTATCGTTGCAAATTTATTTCGTGAAATGGCGAAAGTTTTATTGGTTGGGTTATTAAAAACTGATATCGTGCCGCTCGCTGCCTTCAGTTGTGTCACGGCATATGGATGTAATATTGGCTGGCAGTGTTGGTGTTTCGAGGACCGGCAAGATTTTAGTCGACATCCGACATTCCAACATTGAATAGAATTAAAATTTGTATGGTTGTATTATAATACAACTAAATAAATAAATAAATAATATATGGCTCCATTATAAATGGGAGCCACTCGATTGTGACTGGCAGAAAATGCCTGGCTAGTTGCCATTAAATCCGCCTTTTGTACTTTACATATATTTGTATTGTGCAATAAATAATTTAATAAATAAATCAACATCAAAAGTTTATTCTTGGAATAGCATTTTTACAATCATTTGTACCTGTCGAAGATACTATGCCATTGGTTCACGAGTCTATGGCAGGGTACCATGTACAGGAAAGAACCAGTTTACGTTATATAAAAAATTAAGTTTCATTGTGTTATTTACTGTACTCAAAATATTTAGCAATGTAACTATTGAGACATTAAAATTAAACCATTGATAACAAGTTTCGTTATCATTTAATTGATCCTTAACAGTGTAATAATTATTTCTAATATAATAATCTAAATAATCTATGAAAAGGCAAATCGGTAACATTTTGTGGAACACTGTAAAAATCTATGCATTTCACCATAAAATTGCATTTAATTTTTCCAGCGTCTACATTTTAACGACAATCTTATTTTTATTCCTAGAATTTAATCTATGAATTTGTACATTTTTATCCAAAGTATTATATATGGTTCTTATGAACATAAATCAAATTGTATAAATAAATTCTTTCATTTATAGATTACTTATATTTCCAAAAATTTCTTTGACTAGGTATTTTCTTTAAAATTATTCCTCTTTTCACACCATTTCATATTCACATCTGGATAAAGTTGAACGTAGTTCATGCACGCGAGTCAACAGCTGTAAATTGGGCATAGGTAGCAAAAACAGAAGCCCTTCCGTATACAGATTGGTTAACCCTTCTGTATACAAATAGTAACATATGGCAAGAATCAGTTGAGTGTACCGAACCCTATCATTGAATATATGAAAGGTATATATTATATTGAAGTAAAAAGTGCAATTATATTGAAGGTATATATGTAATAGTGTAAACATATGAACCAACTTACAGTCACTTGGGAAAAAGTTTTTTATTACATTTAATTGAATTAAATTAAATGAAATTTAGTTCACAGATAATCTAAGGCCAGAGAAAGGACATACTTCTACCAATACAAATAAAGTGATGTAAAGGGTTGAAATATGTTTGTGTGAAAAGAAAGTTATTTTTAAAATGTATAATTATACAAACATAAATAAGAATTTAAAAATATTTGTAAAAATTTCACTCTAAGGGGTAAAAATAGGGGATGAACATTTTTGTGCGTATAAGCGCAACTAACTACTGAACCGATTTTGATATAAAATTGATATAGGAATAGATAAATATTGTTAAAAAAATCTGCTACAACTATATCTTTCGTCTTGGAAAATCGTACATAACACGAAGCTAGTAACAATACATTTAAAAAACAACTTTAACGCAAAATGTTAACTGGATTCATTAAAAAAATTATGCTCTTCTATAGTAATAAATAATAAATTATCTGTATCAGGAATCTGTTCTTTCTTTTTATATAAATTAACAGGTAGATGAATGAAAAAGTATACATAAATTACTTTACAGAATTTCTTGCGAAAAGCATATTGATGCTGGCAAAACAGACCCAGTTTAAAATAAGGCCGGCACCAAAAAGAACGGACACAGATCAACATAACGTCCGTACGATACTGTTACATAGTCATAAGCATCCATATCCAGATAGAAGATTTATTTGAGAACTCGAGCTTGATCATCCGGACCATAGTATAAGAATATAAGTACGCTTACTCTTATCCTTGGACTGGATTTATTTAAACTAACTTCACCTACAAACTTTGCTTCGCTTTAGTTAGATGCTGTTAAATAGTTAGATTTGGATTATATTTTTATCTACTGTACCTGAGTTGTCAATTCAATCAAGTTCGTACATTTTCCTATGGGAAGGAAAGGCTTAGAATCCCTATGGATATCATGACATGACAATGGATCATGACAAATCGACCCGACAGACTTGCCGAATACACTCAGCCTGAGCCGTTGGTTCTTATGACGTGACAACGAAGACCGCACCTCAGGCTAGACCCAGTCTATAAATTTTACTCCTTGCGTCTTCTATGAATATTTCACCTATATAGGACTGGTTCCATCTGTCGAGCAGATTAGCTTGATATCAACTCGAATACTTTGACTACCACCACCCAATAAGATTCAAAACCTTACGACGACTCCGTCTAGTCTAATTCCCATATCTCTGGATTTCCACACGTCCCGTTTCAGCAAGTGTGCTCAGAATCGCACTATATAATTCTTTTAGCACCTTTCTAATTTCTGACTATGCAACGCGGTGAGGTTTTTTATTCATATGTGGCGGAATTCGAAATTTAACCTGCAATGTAAACAATTTTTTCGCTATCGATCAGGTAAGACTGTGGCTATGCATTATCCGTAGGATTCTCTCAATCAATAAGGCTTGCAGCTAGTACTAAGTCTAGACTTTCATTAAAAAGTCATGTCATCTGACCTACTTTTTCAGTAGGTTGTCAAACAATTACATTTCTAATCAGTCTGGACACGGTTGAAATTATTTAGAACACGCCAATGAAGACGTAATTTTTCAAAGGATCTTTTTGCTTCTATTTCTGATTCAAGCCCATAGGTATATTTAAGCCGTCTATGAGGTTTCTAGTGAGTATTCTATGACTCTTACTGACAAGATTTTCGTCTTCAAACACTGTGCCCCTTGTGCCCACGGAACCTTTTTCATTTACTATGCTCAGATCCCGGACGGACGGTACAGTCCCGTAAAATGACGCGACACCCCATCAATCAGGTACTGGTGACGGCTATACGGCCGTCTTTGGCGCAAAAATGCTCGGCCTGTTTTGCCCGCCTGTCTGTCCCAAGATTTATTCTTTCAGATTAATTAAGTGAGATTAAAATATTGCCTCGTCATCTAGCGTGACTTTTAAATGTTTCACGACGCTTGCTAGAGCTGCGAGACGTTGACTTAAACCAGGTTACTTTTTTAGACTTTTTCTGTAAGCCGTTTTTTTGTTGTAACTACTTTTATAAAGATATACTAGACGTCGCTTGCTTGCCGCGGGGTGCAAGCACCCCGCGGTGGGGTGTTCCATCCTGACTGTTTTTTGAAAGAAAAGTGGTGGTCTGTCAAAGTTGTGGTGATAAATGTCGTCTTTTTTGTCACAAAAATCAAATAAAGTAAAAAACTGTGTACGGTCGTAAATACACTAAGAAGCTGACGGTGAGTGCGGTCGCGTAGTGAGCCGCGAGGTGCGCGGACCTCGCGGTGGAGTAGTGTAACCCCGCATTACAAAAAAAAAATGGCTGACAGTTAAAAATTGGGGAAAAATTGTCTCCATGTAAGTCACAACAAACTGAAAAACTGTGTACAATTGTAAATACACTAAGAAGCTAACGTCGATTGTAGTCGCGCGAGTGCCGCGAGGCGCGCGCACCTCGCGGTGGTGTGATCTATTCCACCAATGAAAAAAATATTGGTAGTCGGTCGAAAATTGGTGAAAAATTGTCTCCATATAAGTCAAAACAAACTGAAAAAGCGTGTGCAGTTTAAAATACACTAAGCAGCTCACGTCGATTGTAGCCGCGTGAGTGCCGCGCGGTGCGCGCACCTCGCGGTGGTGTGGTCTAACCCACTAATGAAAAAAAAAAATTGGCGGTCGGTCGAAAATTGGTGAAAAATTGTCTCCATTTAAGTCACAACAAACTGAAAAATCGTGTGCAGTTTAAAATACACTAAGAAGCTCACGGCAATTGTAGTCGCGTGAGTGCCGCGAGGTGCGCGCACCTCGCGGTGGAGTGGTCTATCCTATTACAGAAAAAAAAAAATTGGCGGTCGGTCGAAAATTGCTAAAAATTGTGTCCATTTGTGTCAAAAGAAACTACAAAACCGTGTACAGTCGTAAATACATTAAGAAGCTCACGGTGAGGGTGGTCGCGTAAGTGCCGCGAGGTGCGCGCACCTCGCGGTGTTGTGGTCTATCCCACTACTGAAAAAAAATTTGGCCGTAGGGCAATAATTGGGGAAAATTTGACTCCATTTAAGTCAAAACAAACTGAAAAACCGCGTACAGTTGAAATACACAGAGAAACTCACGGCGCTGGTGGTCCCGTGAGTGCCGCGAGGTGCACGCAACCTCGCGGTGGTACTGCTCACTATTGCGTTTTTCAAATAAAATTTTGTACAGTTGCAAAGCTTCGCAAAAGCTTATAGCATATAAGTAAAAAAAAAAAAAAAGAAATTGTCATTTTACTATAACACTCATTTGGTTCCGTTCTACTCTTAAAATGCTTTCATTTGATACCCATATAGTGAAAATCGCAACAAAATGTCAGTCGCCATGTTGGATCGGCGGCCATATTGAAATTTTTTAGAAACGTCACTAATGGCGTCGTGTTCTACTCGTCAAGGCCTTTCATTTGATACCCATGAAGCACGGGTTGGAAAACAAATGCGGTCCGCCATTTTGAGAGCGGCGGCCATTTTGAATTTTTTTCAATGTCTCTAACGTGGCTGTATTAGACACTCAAAACCTTTCATTTGATACCCATATTGTAGGGATTACAATACAAATGATACTTGGCCTTTTTGACCGGCGCCATATTGGTTTTTTAACGTTGCCACCAATTTGCTTCGATAGTGCTGAAAAAATTGTTTCATTCGATACCCATATCACCGTACCGGGATTGAAACCCGCAAGAATATAGCAAAAAGAAAATATTTACCATTACAAAATGGCCGCCAGCGCCGCCGCCATCTTGAAAATGTCAAATGTCAAATTTTTCCAGTGTAGTAGAATAAACCGCTCACCGATTGGCGGTAAATGCAGGCGCGCAACTGTCATCGGTTCGCGTCAAAAAATTCGCAAAGTCGCCGAAGCCGAAATCTGCCACAGCGCCCAGTGTTGCCATATATCTGGCACTAAATGGTGGTAAAAATGATCAGCGACGCGCGATCGAGCCGGCCATGTGAAAAAAAATCGAAAAAAACGCGATTTACGTTCTCCCCAAATCTGGGAAATTACCCCTAAATCTGGGTAAATTACCCCACCGGTCGATTCTCCCCACCGAGCACTACAAAAGGTCACCCGGGGTTGTCAGTCGAAAAACGCCGGCAACCCCGCGAAAACCGCGATTTAATTTTTTCGAAATTGCAACTTTTTACAAAATGGCCGCCGGCGGCGCCGCCATCTTGAAATGTGGGAGTTTCGGATTTTTCCCAATATCTGCACCGTATACGGGGTGGGATGACGTTTGTCCCGCGACTCCAGCGCACCCCGTTCTGGGAGATCAATTCGGGTCAAATTCGGTCTGCGAAAAGTTTCCAACCTCCGTGGAGGCCAGTGTTGCCAGTGTAGAAAAATGAAAATACCAGAAAGTCGTAGAGGCCCCGCCGGCCTATAGGCCCATGGTACGGAAAAAATCCAAAGTCGTTATTTCGATTTTCGCCTTTCGGGGCCCCTAGGGGAAAAACTACCAAAAACGGTAGAAATTTTCTCCCACCTGGCATCACTGCTCGCCGAGCTCCACCCCCGCCCGGAACATTTCCCCGGTCGGAGGCCGCCATCTTGGCGAAAATCCGGTCGGAAAATCGCGTCAAAATTGGCGATCCAAGATGGCCGCCGGCGCCGCCGCCATATTGTTTTTCGCCGCGCGCCGCAAGTTTCTCGAGAGTCGAGGACAGTCCCGACCAAAGGAAAAAAGAAAATCCCGGAAAAAAGCAAACGCCGCGCCGGTCGACGGTCGCAAACACGGGTCGAAACGGGTTTTTCAGTCCAAGATGGCGGCGGCGCCATTTTGTTTTTTCGCAGTTTGACAGCGCACCGCATCCCCGCTACAGTAGTGAACACGCCCACCAAACGCCGTTAAAAACGGAGTCGATTTGGAAAAGTTGACATTTCGCGCGGGCCGCCATGTTGGTTTGGCAAAAATCCCTTTATCCCATTCTGTGAACTAAAAAATCTAAAAAATTCACCCTAACATCAAAACACTCAAAAACACCCTCTAAACACCCTAAAATCACCCCTGATCAGTCAGTCAGTCAGTCAGTGAGTGAGTGAGTGGTAATCGAGCTTTATATATAATAGATAATAGATAGACTAGACGTCGCTTGCTTTCGCGGGGTGCAAGCACCCCGCGGTGGGGTGGTCCATCCTGACTGTTTTTTGAAAGAAAGGTGGTCTGTCAAAATTGGTGTGAAAATGTCGTCTTTTGTCACAAAAATCAAATAAATTACAAAACTGTGTACGGTAAAATACACTAAAAGCTCACGGTGTGTTGTCGCTGTGAGTGCCGCGAGGTGCGCGCACCTCGCAGTGGTGTGGTCTATCCCACTACTGAAAAAAAAAAATTGTCGGTCGTTCGAAATTTGGTGAAAAATTGTCTGTCATGTCGCAAAAAACTAAAAAACTGTGCAGATGTAAACACACTAAGATGCTCACTGCAAGTGCGGTTGCGTTAGTGCCGCGAGGTGCGCGCACCTCGCGATGGTGTGGTCTGTCCACTACTGAAAATAAATTTGGCCGTCGGTCAAAAATAAGTGAAAAATTGTCACCATTTATGTCGCAAGAAACTAAAAAACTGTGTGAGGTTGTAAATACACTAAGAACCTCACGTCGATTGTTTAGTCGCGTGAGTGCCGCGAGGTGCGCGCACCTCGCGTGGTGTGGTCTGTCCACTACTGAAAAAAAAAAATTGGCGGTTCGGTCGAAAATTGGTGAAAAATTGTCTCCATTTAAGTCAAAACAAACTGAAAAAGCGTGTGCAGTTTAAAATACACTAAGAAGCTCACGTCGATTGTAGCCGCTTGAGTGCCGCGAGGTGCACGCACCTCGCGTGTGGTCTATCCCACTATTGAAAAAAAAAAATTGGCGGTCGGTTGAAAATTGCTTCAAAATTGTACCCATGTACCTATGTCATATGAAACTGAAAAACTGCGTGCGGTTGTAAGCACACTAAAAAGTTAACGACTCCACTATTGTGATTTTCAAATAAAATCTTGTACAGTTGCAAAGCGGCACAAAAAGCATATCGAGGTAAGTAAAAAAAAAAAAAACAAAATTATCATTTTACTATACCGCACATTTGGATCCGTTCTACTCGAAAAATCCTTTCATTTGATACCCATATAGTGAAAATCGCAAAAAAATGTCAGTCGCCATGTTGGATGGCGGCCATATTGAAATTTTCAAAACCTTACTTAAGTCGTCCGTTTTTACTCTTCAAGACCTTTCATTTTATACCCATGAAGCCTGGGTTGGAAAACAAAAGCGGGCCGCCATTTTGAGAGCGGCGGCCATTTTATATTTTTTTCAATGTCTCTAACGCGGCTGTATTAGACACTTAAAACCCTTTCATTTGATACCCATGGAGCAAGCGTTGGAAAACAACAGCGGTCCGTCATTTTGAAAGCGGCGGTCATTTTGAAATTTTTTTCAATGTCTCTAACATGGCTGTATTAGACACTCAAAACCCTTTCATTTGATACCCATATTGTAGGGATTACAATACAAATGGTATTTGCTTTTTTGGACCAGCGGCCATATTGGTTTTTTGACGTTGCCACCAATTGGCTTCAATAGTGCTAAGAAAATCCTTTCATTCGATACCCATATCACCGTATCGGAATTTAAGTCAAAACAAACTGAAAAAGCGTGTGCAGTTTAAAATACACTAAGAAGCTCACGTCGATTGTAGTCGCGTGAGTGCCGCGAGGTGCACGCACCTCGCGGTGGTACTGCTCACAATTGCGATTTTCAAATAAAATCTTGTACAGTTGCAAAGCGGCACAAAAGCATATCGAGGTAAGTACAAAAAAAAGAAATTGTCATTTTACTATACCGCACATTTGGGTCCGTTCTACTCTTAAAATCCTTTCATTTGATACCCATATAGTGAAAATCGCAAAAAAATTATGTCGCCATGTTGGATCGGCGCCATATTGAAATTTTCGAAACGTCACTTATAGCGTCGTGTTCTACTCGTCAAGGCCTTTCATTTGATACCCATGAAGCATGGGTGGAAAACAAAAGCGGTCCGCCATTTTGAGAGCGGCGGCCATTTTGAAATTTTCGAAACGTCACATATGGCGTCGTGTTCTACTTGTCAAGGCCTTTCATTTGATACCCATGAAGCATGGGATGGAAAACTAAACCGGTCCGCCATTTTGAGAGCGGCGGCCATTTTGAATTTTTTTCAATGTTTTTATCGTTGCTGTATAAGACACTTAAAACCCTTTCATTTGATACCTATATTGTAGGGATTACGGTACAAATGATACTTGGCCGTTTTGGACCGGCGGCTATATTGGTTTTTTAACGTTGCCAGCAATTGGCTTCGATAGTGCTAAAAAAATCCTTTCATTCGATACCCATATCACCGTATCGGGATTGAAAACTGCGAGAATAAAGCAAAAAGAGGATATTAACCATTACAAAATGGCCGCCAGCGCCGCCGCCATCTTGGGTGGTCCATCCTGACTGTTTTTTGAAAGAAAGGGTAGTCTGTCAAAATTGGTGTGAAAATGTCGTCTTTTTTGTCACAAAAATCAAATAAAGTACAAAACTGTGTACGGTCGTAAATACACTAAGAAGCTGACGGTGAGCGTAGTCGCCTGAGTGCCGCGAGGTGCGCGCACCTCGCGGAGGTGTGGTCTATCCCACCTATGTTAAAAAAATTGGCGGTCGGTCGAAAATTTGTGTATAATTGTCTCCATTTAAGTCAAAACAAACTGAAAAAGCGTGTGCAGTTTAAAATACACTAAGAAGCTCACGCCGATTGTAGTCGCGTGAGTGGTGTGGTCTATCCAACTACTGAAAAAAAAAAAATTGGCAGTCGGTCGAAAATTGGTGAAAAACTGTCCCCATTTAAGTCAAAACAAACTGAAAAAGCGTGTGCAGTTTAAAATACACTAAGAAGCTCACGTCGATTGTAGTCGCGTGAGTGCCGCGAGGTGCACGCACCTCGCGGTGATGTGATCTACCCCACTTTGAAAAAAAATTGGCTGTCGGTCAATAATAAAAAGTGGTGTGGTCTATCCCAGTATTGTATAATAAAAATTTGGCCGTCGGTCAAAAATAGGTGTAAAATTGTGACCATTTATGTCGCAATAAACTAAAAAACTAAAACACGAATAAAAAATCGGCGGTCGGTCGAATTTGGTAAAAAAATTTCTCCATTTATGTCGATTGTAGTCGCGTGAGTGCCGCGAGGTGCGCGCACCTCGCGGTGGCGCTACTCACTATTGCGATTTTCAAATAAAATCTTGTACACTTGCGAAGCGGTACAAAAGCATATCGAGGTAAGTAAAAAAAAAAAAAAAAATTGTCATTTTACTATAAATCACATTTGGATCCGTTCTACTCTTAAAATCCTTTCATTTGGCCGTCGGATAAAAATTGGTGAAAATTTGTCTCCATTTGAGTCAAAACAAACTGAAAAACCGCGTGCAGTTGTAAACACACTGAAAAACTCATGGCGCTGGCGGTCGCGTGAGTGCCGCGAGGTGCACGCACCTCGCGGTGGCGTTGCTCACAATGCGTTTTTCCAATAAAATCTTGTACACTTGCAAAGCGGTACAAAAGCATATCGAGGTAAGTAAAAAAAAAAAAAAGAAATTGTCATTTTACTATAAATCACATTTGGATCCGTTCTGCTCTTAAAATCCTTTCATTTGATACCCATATAGTGAAAATCGCAAAAAAATGTCAGTCGCCATGTTGGATCGGCGGCCATATTGAAATTTTCGAAACGTCACTTATGGCGTCGTGTTCTACTCGTCAAGACCTTTCATTTGATACCCATGAAGCATGGATTGGAAAACAAGAGCGGTCCGCCATTTTGAGAGCGACGGCCATTTTGAATTTTTTTCAATGTCTCTAACGCGGCTGTATTCGACTTGCAAAACCCTTTCATTTGATACCCATATTGTAGGGATTACAGTACAAAGGATACTTGGCCTTTTTGGACCGGCGGCCATATTGGTTTTTTAACGTTGCCACTAATAGGCATCGATAGTGCTAAGAAAATCCTTTCATTCGATACCCATATCACCGTATCGGGATTGAAAACCGCGAGAATAAAGCAAAAAAAGAATATTTACCATTACAAAATGGCCGCCAGCGGCGCCGCCATCTTGAAAATGTCAAACGTCAATTTTTCCAGTGTAGTAGACTAAGCCGCTCAACCGATTGTCGTAACTGCAGGCGCGCAACTGTCATCGGTTCGCGTCAAAAAATTCGCAAAGTCGCCGAAAGCGAAATCTGCTATAGCGCCCAGTGTTGCCATAATATCTGGCCCAAAATGGTGGTAGAAATGATCAGCGAGGCCCGACCGACCCGGCCATGTGAAAAAAATCGAAAAACACGCGATTTACGTCTTCCCCAAAATCGGGGAAAATACCTCAAAATCGGGGTAAATTACCCCCCGATCGATTCTCCCCACCGAGCACTACAAAAGTTCACCCGGGGTTGTCAGTCGAAAAACGCCGGCAACCCCGCGAAAACCGCGATTAAATTTTTTCCAAATTGCAACTTTTTACAAAATGGCCGCCGGCGGCGCCGCCATCTTGAAATGTCAGAGTTTCGGATTTTTCCCAATATCTGCACCGTATACGGGGTGGGATGACGTTTGTCTCGCGACTCCAGCTCACCGCGATCTGGGAGATCAATTCGGGTCAAATTCGGTCTGCGAAAGTTTCCAACCTCCGCGGAGGCCAGTGTTGCCAGTGTAGAAAAATGAAAATACCAGAAAGTCATAGAGGCCCCCGCGCGCTATAGGCCCATGGTATGGGAAAAATCCAAAAGTCGTTATTTCGATTTTCGCCTTTCGGGCCCCTAGGGGAAAACTACCAAAACGGTAGAAATTTTCTCCTACCTGGCAACACTGCTCGCCGAGCTCCACCCCCGCCCGGAACATGTCACCCCGGTCGGAGGCCGCCATCTTGGCGAAAATCCGGTCCGAAAATCGCGTCAAAATTGGCGATCCAAGATGGCCGCCGGCGGCCGCCGCCATGTTGTTTTTCGCCGCGCGCCGCAAGTTTCTCGAGAGTCGAGGACAGTCCCGACCACGCGAAAAAAGAAAATCCCAGAAAAAAACAAACGCCGCGCCGGTCGACGTCGCAAACACGGGTCGAAACGGGTTTTTCAGTCCAAGATGGCGGCGGCGCCATTTTGTTTTTTCGCAGTTTGACAGCGGCACCGCGTCCCCGCTACAGTAGTAAACACCCCCACCAAACGCCGTTAAAAACAGAGGCGATTTGGAAAAGTTGACATTTCGCGCGGGCCGCCATGTTGGTTTGGCAAAAATCCCTTTATCCCATTCTATGAACTAAAAAATCTAAAAATTCCACCCCAACATTAAAACACTCAAAACACCCTCTAAATACCCTAAAAACACCCTGATCAGTCAGTGAGTGAGTGAGTGGTAATCGAGCTTTATATATAATTTGCAATAGATAATATATGTGCATACTACCCTGAAGCCGTATTTACTCTTAATAGACTTGTACTTGCGTCTCACAAAAACTGTATCTAAATATTTATGGTTAGTTTGTGAAGTACCAGGTAATATCATGAATGAAGAATCATGAATCACGAAGAAACATGAAGAATAATGAATGAAGGCCAGATCAAGAGTACCCGTAACCGACGAACGTGCATGAAAGTATTAATGAAAGTCGAGGAAGCTAGAGAAGTATTGTTTGTTATGTAATTATGTATGTATGTAAGTATGCAAGGGGAAAATTGTGGTTCTGTCTATCCTCATGGGAATCAGGCGTAACGATTGCTGATAAGTTTTTAATTTCGCCAAGTAGTGAAAGATCAAGTTTTTTGTTTCATTTGGTTCATAACTGGTTATATTCGTGCATATGGATGGTGTCTTGGACTAATCACACCTGCAGCACGCAAGAGTCAACAGTCTTCCGTGCTTGTTTGTCATTTTTGTGGGATAAATATACAAACTCACCATTGCTTCTGCTGCACAAACTTGTTCCTCAGTAACCTGTCGATAGGCTGCCCGTCCTTGTACCAGTGGATTAGCTGCGGCAACCCACGCTTCAGTCCGCAGACTAAACGTAGCCGTTCGTTGGCGCTCGCTTCCACCACCGTGTACGACTCATCTGTAACATTATAAGAACATGATCAATAATACACATCTGCTCACAGGGCTCCTTAACTGAGGAATTGTTTATCTAATCTGTAATCGACGAAGTACACAAAAATGCTATGAATATTGCTATTTTGATGATATATGGTGATAGCTAGCTAGCGGGGATTGTAAACCCTGCCATAATATATTTAAAGCTTAGTTTTACCCTTACCCTGTTCACAATTTTATTTGGGGTTGGTGCAACATGTATTTCTCTTCCACTCGCCTCTATCACTTACTCCCTTTTTCAACATATCATCATTCACATAGGCCATCCATATTTTCTTCGGTCTCACTATACGCCCATCCACTTTCATGTCGAGATGATATGATCGACGTTGAGTGAAATATAGATCATACAGAGAGTACGGGACAGAAAGAAATAGCGCTGCCCTAGCCAAATATACATACTAAAAATCAGAGCGAGAAATCCAATGCTATGTTTACCTAACTTGATACCTCTTAATGCTATGCTCTAATGCTTATACTATATTACATTACACCAATTGCCCGATTTAAATGCTTCACGGCTCTTAGACAAAATATTAGTCTCGTTCATTCATTCATCAATTCATTTTTGTAATCGTTTTAATATCCAACCTTTACAGGAAAAAGTATACTTATTACAGCTAATAATAAACAATAAATAAAACCAAATAAATGAATCTAATAATTATTTTAATCTTGATGCTGTTGCAACAACTGCGTCATTACGCATGTGCTTGAAAAAGATTTAAAACGTAAAAACTAACGCACGGACACTCTAGTTTCGTATTTTAAGTTTCCAACGCACGTACTATTTGTAGTTAAGAGAAAGTAAAGGATTTCCTTGAATAACACTGCTGCCTGTCTCGTTGTCAATCGATAAACATTTTGTGACGTAACTGTCATTTCAACCTTAACTCTATGTAATAAGTATTGTTTTTGAAGTAAGTAGCCAAACGATTGTAGTTAGACAGCGAGACTCGCAATGATAAGATTAGGCTAAATGGTCGAGACACAATCTAGGACTAACTGTCTCACTCACTATCAAACGAGAAGCTAAATTGTGACGAAGTAGTAAACGACGTAGCTCCTTGTAATAAGTGCTGTTTTTGAATATCGTTTGGTAGCGAGATTCGCAATGATAGGATTTAGTTTAGAGAGACGAGCCTCAGGCATGGCCCACGCACGTATATTTCTCTCGTTATAAACGATAGCTGGTTTTTGACGCCACTATCAACATATTGACATCTTAGCCTCTCCTTGTAGTAAGTGTGATTTTTGTTGTGCCACCGCGAGTACCGTTTCACAGTGACACTCAATGACAATGATATGAATTAGTTAGATGGTCGAACCGCAGACCAGGGAGCGAACGTCTATCCATTACACGATCAAACTATATTTTGAAAAATATCTGAGTTCCTTATAATTAATAACGTCCTTGAAATAGCACGGTAATTCTCGTTTGACAGCGAAACTTAAAAGAGCTACAGACCAGCCAAAGAATCATTCTACCGTATCGCGTTCGTTATATCACAACGAATCGTCGCCGCTCAATTGAAACGATTTCGTCAAAATCAATTCATCGAAAAAGTCACAGTGTTGTTAGTTTTAAATATGTACTCGCAACGATAGGTTTTGGTATGGCAGTTAAGTCATGACTATCTAGTCCCAGAAATGTATAGAGATGATACCTCAATGTGGAATCATATATAACCACCCACAACCGAATTTATATGATTATGTTGATCGTAATGGAATAAATCCTTATCTTATCATGATACAAAAAAAAATATTTGAATTAAAATAGCCTTTAACATCCAACGGAAAGCATGCCTAATCAATATTTAAATGACTTTTCCCTGGCCATTCCCAGGTTATAAGGCTAGGCCGTTGGCGTGGAATACAGATGAGGGTAAGGCCGGCACGTCCCGCGCTTCCTACAGGATGGCCGAGGCGCGGTATCTCATGCCAATGCACTGCCACCTGTGTGCAGATGAAACGATAGCGTTGAGGTAAACGTGTTAATAGGGATCTGTTATTTTATTTTTATGGCGGACTTAAGGCCGTATTAAGGCGGAAATTGACACTTTTATTTTATTGTATTTGAATAATTTATGTAGGCGGGACGTGTGGGTTCAGTGTTGGCAAATATTTAATGTGTATAGTGAAACGATTCAATGAGGAGAGCGTACGAGAACCATTTATTTGTTTACTCGCTTGTCACATGTCACGGGACCGCACAAAAATATAAATAGTAATACAAACAATTATACATAATTGGCAAAATAACAAACTAATAATAACATAAAATAAAATAACATAACATAATAATAAAATAAAATAAAAGAAGATTTAACATAAAATAATTATGACTATGAACAAAAAAACGTAAATCTCAACCATTTAGATCAGAGTTTCCCATACTTTTATGTGTCGTAGACTCTTTGCCATGTTTTTTTTGTTTTGGGTAGACATATATTGAATGCCTACATCCTACGACTTAAAAAAATTTATGAACATTTATAATAAATTTTTTACTTCATAGTATAAGGTAAGTCAAATAAGTACTATCAGTGTATGTTGAGATCCATTATCGTGGACCCCAAATTTTTGGTTTGCGGACCTAGATCCCTTACAGGTTGTCATAGACCCCTAGGGGTCGATATATACTTACCACTTTGGGAATCACTGGTTTAGACACTAAAGTTTAAAATATACTCTAAGCTAACTCGTAAGCTAAAAAACTTAAAAGCAATTAAAAGCAACAATCAATTATACTTTTCTGCATTTAGCTGCTTTACAGGCACCGGAAGGAGTTTCTATACCAGGGTCGTCAGAATGGGTATCTTCGTGTTACCTATTTCTGCAGCAAAATAGCAGTGTTCTCATTGCTGTGTTGTGGCGTGAATGGCAAGATAGGTACGTACTGTGACTTGACGTTTTATGTCACATGTTGGCAACGTACACAAGTTTTTGAGAAGTTACAGATTTGCTGCGAATCTCATGGAAATCTGTACTATAGGAGATTATTCAGATGGGTAGTCGGCCTATTTGTCAATATATCAATAAACAAACAACTCGAGCTTGCCCTACGAAAATCGCAGCTATTACGAAAGATATAAAGTCAATATGATAAGCATAACGTGTTTCTGTGTATACATTATCTATTTAAACAGAACATGCATAGCACTCGATCATGACAAATTAATTATTTTAAATTATAAAAGTTAAAAAATAATCCCATCGATTTGTATCAATTTTTTGGGTCACTAATCATAGTGTAAGTTGATGTAATTAATTTCGAATAATTAGGAAAAACAGCGATGCCTTATTTATTTTAACTGTTAATAAATAACATAATTGTATTATATTTTTAAGAACATCAGCTTTCTGCGCAGACTTAATGCATTTACGGGTTAATGCTTCATCAAGCAGTTCAATTATCATCTTTAATCAATTTAAAGTCAGATACGAAAATATTTATTTAATATAGGCCTTTGTCAGTACTTATTGACGTTAAATACAAAGTTACTCTACCACCAATTTCAAAACTGGCAAAAAACTCAGAAACTCCAAAGGTAATTTTTTTGACTCTATCTTTTTTAATGATCAAATTTATAATAGCAATTTTAATTTCAGATTTAGATTGTTTAAATTTTGCCAAATTAGTTGTGTGTCAGTTCATTTGAAAATAATATTCCAAATGAGAAATCTAATTTGTTATGTAAATGTAAAAAATCTAGCAAACCGTTTTGAGTGTGTCATGTAGACACATCATAATCGCCTTTGTTTCCATGTCAACAAATAATGTAATGTCATGTAAAGTATTGAATAAAAAATTAGCCAATTAGCCTAGCCAGAAAGTAAGCACTGTAAGACTTATGTTATGGGATCTAGGGCAACAGATGGACAAAAATATTTGTACATGCAATACAAATATTTTTGATAAAATTATATATATTAATATCGACGAATAGGCACAAACGAATAAGGCACAAATACATATATAAATATACTTCCCGCTATTTTCACTCAAATCTGTGCTGACAGAAATATTGTTCGCTAAGCTATAACATCTGGTGTATATTAATAACACGTTATTAAGTACACGTTTGTCCAACAACATTTAAATACGACACTAACGAAAATACTGGACACAGTCACAGCGCTTTGTTTGGCTCAGCCAAGCCAGACCACGGTTTGTGGCCTGTGGATTATGGTGATAGGGAGGTGAGGGAAATGTGTCGATACTTAATCGATACTGGAAAAAATATTCCGAGTTTATTTACTTAGTCACGAGTACGTTCTGATGATGATGCCTGATAGAAATCTATCAGATAGTGACCACTAACAGAACTGACCCACCAATGCCTTTGCCAATAACTTTAATATAAATTTATTTAAATTATTGACCATTATGTCAATAAAAACTCTAAAAAATAAATGCACATTTTATAAAGATAATTAATGTATAGATATTATAGTGTAGTGTTAAAATAACATCTTAGGTTCGAAATCATAATTATAATCCTAGAAACGTCCATTCCGGGATTTGGGCCTCCTGTAGGATCTCACACTCTTGCGCTGCTGGAATCCAGCGTTATCCTGCGATCTTCACCAACGTTCCAATTTATTATACTACCAATACTGAACTTCTGGGTATGTGCCTGCCATTTGAGAATCTTTCCCTAATTCGCCCATTGCGGCTTTTCTACAAATTTAATAATTTTTATGTCGATCCCAATAAAAATCATTGTCTTTTCCATTGTCCTTAAGATTAAAAAAAGTTTCAAGTTGTTAGGAAATTGTTTCTGCTAGAGAGGTTAATTACATTTGCAATAATAGATCCAGTGTTTTTGAATCCATGCTCAATTATTGTTGACAATCTCACCCTCTACATATTTTGGTAAATGGCAAAATTTGGAAGTGCACCCAAAGTTTTAGAAGGATTCGCTCCATTTAATATTTCTGATAAAAAATAGAAAACTCTATATATAAGAATCACTACCAGAATCGCCTAGATATAGAAGTTTAGTATCCCCTATGTTTATTGCTACAATAAAAATATGGCATAATTGTGTTTCCACAGTTAGAGTAAGACAAACAGTTCGTCAGATCTTGAGGAGTCCAGATACAGCTTGCTTCCACCATCCACCTTATAACAGGTAAAAATAAAAGACACCTCAAACATCGACATTGCCACAACTCTACACCGCTTTTTGCGAACGCCTTATAAGTTGGTTTATGGGTGCACATGCGGGCCAGATGCAAGGGGCTCTGCAAAAAACCGCCTTAATCTCAGCTCACCACCTTTACTCCAGATTTAACGTTTACTACCAAATTGCAACATTTCAGTAATGAAAAAACAATATGAATAAAATAAAATAGCGTCGTTATAGTTAAAGAACGAGATTTTAAGCATCGGGATATAACACACAGAAACGAACCAGCAAGGGCTTTCTATGTTTCTCAGTACTCTAAAAAGTCGTACAGTTGAAAGTTAATCACAGAGCAAAAAGGTTATTTTTTATGGACCTAGCTCAAGCCTCAGATGGCTATGTTCAGCTTTGCAATGAGTGTGTTTGTGGAAGGCGCACGTACAGAAAGTTCGACACCTTGCCTGCTAACGACACCGGCGACCGTTCCGGAGTCGTTAGTGTCGAAACTAGGAAAAAAGGTTGTACCCAAATTTTATTACATCAGTAACAATTATTGTTACCTATTTCCTGATAACGTCGAGGCTAAGAATGATGAATGAATATCAGCAGCGTATATATGATGTTTGTATATTCCACCACAGCGACTGTACTACTAAGCCGACTCGAAGAATAAGGGGTCAATAGATTTGGAATAATCTCCTGAACCATTATAAATAACCAATATAAATTTTATCTAAATTTTAGGACGTAATTAGAAAATAAAGCTATATATTAAAAAAAAACAAATTCTAAAAACTATAACTAGACTACGGAAAAGGGAAGGATGCAACAAGAAAATCTCACAGATATAAATTCGGGAACCTTTCTTGTTTCATCCAATTTAGAGCCCTTTTTTACATAGTCCGGTAAAAAGGGGTAAAAAGAAGTGTTAAAAACTTTATTTATTATTATTATTTATACTTATTAAAAAGATAATCTGACGTTAAGTAGTAAGCAAGCCGAGCAATAAATAAAACTTCTTAACTATTCCAACAGGACTATAAAATGTGACTACCCACATTGGAGGTCATAAACTTAATACTTAAAGCCTAAGTGATGTTAACTTAGCTGTAATACTGGTGCTAAGTGCCGGCTAAGTTGAAGTCGATGGTTGAGCAAAATATAATGAAGGAGCTGGCCGCTGCAGTTACTAAGGATAATCCGTCGATGTAGTAGTGAAAATTTATACGACTTTTTAAATAATAGTTTCTACGTCCAGGCTAGACTTCATTGTTCACACATTGAAACACGAATATTCTCAAAACCACACAATGAAAAACGATAAATACTTTGATATTACAACAGTAAATACTTTGACCAATTAACGAACAATGGCTATCTTGTTGGAGATTGAGGTACCGTGTTGGTTGTATCAGCTAAAATCCTCTACAGATTAATAACAGATCTCAGATTATCCAGTTACTATAAATTTGCTTCAAATCAAGGTAGTGCTGATGCATAGTAAGGAGACTTATAGCTTGTACCTGGAACCCACACAGACCGTTCCGTCTCTGTATTTGATTAAATTGTGTAAATTGGTGGCCTGATCACATTGATTTCCATCTTTTTTAAAGACATCTAAATCGTTAAGAGGGAAATCAGAATTCAGGAAACAATAAAAACTAACCTGTGACCAAACATTAGAAGGATCTTTAGACGTCATCTGACATTGTCATAATGACACATAAAACCCGTAATCAAGACGCGGGTAATGATAACTCAACTCAAAACAATGGATAGAGCTGACTTTGTTGCTTGTCTGTGTGGTCCACAATTTGTTAATAAACTAAAAAAATGTCATTTGTGTTTTAAGCTGAACCATCATCTTCAGAACTTACAACAGAGCTAAGCAACGTTTCAAGAATAAATATGCTTAGGACGACGAGGCTTACCGTACTAATGTTCATTTAATTATTATAAAAAACTTAAATCTAGTATGCTGCTGGCAGTGAGGCAAGCTTTAATCTACCGCTGGTTAGGGCTGCAGAGAGAGGAATCTCCTAACAATACGTACTGTATCACGAAAAAAAGCTGGCTTTATCCTTCTCAGCTTTAACGAGGTTCTTTATCATGAGGAATGGTACTATCGACGAGCATTGCACGGCGTTGGGGGCGGTCGACCACCAGAATATCAGGTTTATTTCAAACAGTATTCCATGATTATATTAATTATATCCGTTATTATATCCGTGATGATAGAATAGAGCAATCCCAATAGAGCAACGCACGGCAATTTTCAAGAACTGACGCTGATGTATGGTAAGTACGGTGTCTCATGCTCAATAAGGCCGTATTGCAGGGCAAGCTGTTGATGGATGATCCTGGCCTGGATGTATCTGTGCAAATACTCGCCGTTTGCAAGATGAGAACAATTATGTTTTCTACAATTGACTATGGGGATATATGTTATCCCGTCATAAAAGCAGATCTGCTCAACAAAAGACTTCTATATTAATTTGATTAGTGTTTATTTAAGATAGTTTGTAACGTCGCTGAGTATCTATATCTGTTATCGTTGTATTAGTACAGCGAAATCATGACTATCCCTTCTTTAATGAACATTTCTTTCGAAGCACATATGCTGAATAATTTGTGAAGTTCGTGCAATAAATGAACTATATATAAGTAAAGGAATAATGTAATTTATTCTGCTGTCTCCGTGATATATTCGTTGAGGTCATTAGAGAACTCCAATATCCTAATGAAAGTGGTTGAATCAGCAAAAGTCGGCAATTTGTACGTGATGGTACTTAAGACGCAAGCTGCTGTTACGAGCTCTTTCCTCGATAATTATAATTGTCTCTTATATCTCCCTCTGCCTGCCAAGATCAAACGTATTTCCATCAACACATATTCCCAGATGTCATAAACAAAAATCACAGACAACAGCAAAAGACAGAGCGAGACACGAAATTATCGTTATTTAGTCTAATGCGGTTTTTGATTGTTTGGAGTCTTTCCAAGACTGCTTATATATAACGACACGATTATCCAATGTACAAAACGATCCAGATTTATGAAAAATCCTAGATTGTTGGAAATTGTTATAGTAATTAATTTTTTAGTCCTGCCCTATTACTATGAAAACCTATTATACTCTTCCTCAGTCCTCCATTGCGTCGCTGTGATTGGACCGCAATTTCCTCTTTAGAGAAGTCCAAACAATCCAATCAGTAATAAATGTCAACCATCTCGCCCTGAAAATATTTTACAATTATATTCTAGAGGCATTAGGATTTTTTTATTTCAATTACTTCTTTGCCATATGGTTGTATCGATATAATTGACTCACGACCCATTCAGTAATACTGTGTTAGCATAAAATAATTCTAAGAGACATGCAGTCACTTCTTATTTGAAATGAAAAGAGAGAGCATGCCACTTAAAACTGTTCAGCTAGATAAGGTTTGACAAATAAAAATTAGTTTGATAATTTGTGATGATATTCAAATCTCATTTATTTCAATTAAGATAATAATCACAAAAATGAATTACTTAACACATTTTAAATTAAAAGCTTTGACCCTTTGATCTTATTATAAAACTAGCTGTGCCCACGACTTCGTTCGCGTAATTTTAGGTAGCATTTTTAATGACTGAGAGTGTTATAAACGTAAGAGTATACAAATATAATCAGAAAGTTTCTCAACAACAACGTAACAGTTACACGTGTTATTACAAGTCAACCATAAAAGATAGACATATGCTGTCGTGGGATATTTTTTATTAATTTTAAGGAGAATATTTCCGTCATACATGATTTCTGTGTAGCTTTAACCATTAAGGTTGCACACGCGACGGAGCTTAAAAATGGAGTAACTTCCCGCGTTTTCCCAACATTTCCCTTCACTGCTCTGCTCTTGTGGATTGTAGCGTGCTGAAAAGTATACCATAACTAGCTCAGGAGTATGAAAAAATAATTGTACCAAGGTTCGTTAAAATCCATCAAGTAGTTTTTGTTTTTATAACAGTTATATAGACAGACAGACAACAATTTTACTAATTGCAATTTTGGCATCACTATCGATCCCTAATCACCCCGTGATAGTTATATACATGAAATATATTTCCTCTCTACAGATTTATTATAAGTTTAGATACGAGTATTTTTACAAGTCCAAATTTATACTATTACAAATGTCGAGTTTTGTTTTCATCTCAACTACATGAGAATAACTGTTTAATATGGTTCTCTTGTTAATATATTTTAATATAATATAATATGGTGACAGCGGTCTCAAAAATCTTATTACGAATCAAACTCATAGACAGTACTACTCCATGAGGATTCCAAAACCAGCTTTCAAGCAGATCCACGATTTTTGTGTAATGCATCATATTAATTTAAATGGGGCGGATATTTAAATTTCTTTTTTTTGCGTTTTGTATAAAACTCTTTTGAAATTTCACTATTAATTCAACATACTATAAGTATATTATTACGATAAAATGTATAACGAACGACACATTCAAACGGCAAATTATCTCAATAGGACAATTAAAGCAACAGATATTTCAACCGATTGAAATTAAAAACTACGATCCAGAAGCGATTATCTCAGCACGTCAACAAAAATTCAATCGTATCGTCCCTTAGAAAAAGTATCTAAATGTGGGCGCGGGAACTTCTCCTTAGTTTCTGGGTCATTCCCGCCGAAAATCTTAGTTTATCCAACGACTGATGACCGAAACGTGATACTGGCAGTTTTACATTGTACACGGTTCATTGATCTATATAAGAAATACTGTTCGCAGCAAATATGGCCCAATTCCGTGTGTTCAAAAGCAATAAATTAATACAATAACGTGAAAACAACGGGTTATTGTAAAACTCGAAAACAATCGGTGCTTTTTGGGACCAAGCTTTCAACAAAGATATAGTCCTTTACCTAAGCTATATGTAGGCTTCTGGATAACAAACAGAGCTGTTACCCAATGTTTAGTCTTTTACCTTTAACTAGCAGCCCGCCCCGGCTTCGCATGGGCATTAAACAAACATTTCGAAAGTTGTAATTTCTTACACACACACGCACACTCTCTCCTATACACATACATACATACATACACTCACACCTTTTTCCCATGGGGGTAGGCAGAGATTACGTCTTTCCACTTGCTACGGTCTTTACATATCTCTTTCGCTTCATCTACTTTCATAACATTCCTCATACATGCTCGACGATTGCAGGTACTTCTGACCTGGCCTTTTTTGAGGACACTTTTGAAATTTCACTAGCGTGGGGTCATTAATAAAGAGTAAAGAACATTTGAATATAAAATTATATTTTTTGGTGCCGTCTAACCGAACGTCGTGAGCGGCGATCATGTGTAATTTTTCAAATCACTTACATTTTTGAACTTGTAGTACCTATCTTTCTAATGGAATATCCAAATTGAATAATAGGGAAGATGCAATATTTTTATTTTTGTGCTCATTTTAAAGAAGTCTACGTAGAATAGACCACAAGTATATTAAAAAATGAAAAGACTGTATATTACTGAAAAAAGCGGTTTAAAATTGTCAATTTAAATTTTCGCGCGAAAACGGACCTATAGTTCGTATGACGTCACTCCTGTCTGTCATTGTCACTGGCTCACTGATTGTACTGCGCATGTCATTGCTGGCTTTAGATGTTTTTGCATTTATCTCGACTTTCAAGGTATTATTTTGTAAAAATTTACAATGGACTATCCATCAACATCAGGTGATCATAACTATGCCATTGATACTCCAAAAAAAAAGCCGTATGGACGTATGTTTTGTGCCAATGTGTCCATCTACTTCAAATAAGTTTCCTAATAAATTGTTTTTGACTGGACCTTCTAACCCAAAACTGAGAAAAATGTGGTTTCAAGCGGCGAAGAGGAATGACATTTATTCCCCAAAGACTTAATTTATTATTTAATATTTATTTATTAATGTATGTATATATAAGAAAGAAAGAAAAAAAGAAAATACGTTTATTCTGACACAACATAATAAAAAGAAACATTACAAATTTGCCAGCGGAATTGTCTCACGGCTGCTGTGCCAAAACAGGTAGCCAATTCAGCATATTTGTCAGGTTTATTAGACCTGACGCTGATTTTCTATTGGCGCATTAATCTTTTTTCTTCTCCGACAGCTGAATGTCAGTAATTCAATTTTACCAAAAATATATAAATATAATATTATAATAATAAACATATAAATACAAATAATAATAGATACGTTTTAAGTTACGTTAAGTTAATAACTACATAAATATTAAATAATATAATACGAAACATACATACATATCATAAAATACTGTTTATGGATAATGATTAATAACTTAATATAAATATTTAAGAGTTACTATATGAATGATAGTATATATTTATTGTATGTATATTGTATATATTTATTCAATGCTGTGGAGACCACTTTGACGTAAGTGGGCGGATATATTTATTGTAAACTTAGTTATTCTGCTTGTACACATAAGAAACAGTTACCTACCTAACACTTACCCAAACTTTTCAATGTCTTTTTGTTTAGTCCCTTTCATTTCTACACTTGAAAACTGCACTTTTGACAAAAAATGTCACTACCAACATTAACTTTTGGCAGAGACCTAGAATCTGCTTGGGCAAACCCAACTTCCATTTTTATTCAAAAAATGCAATTCGATTTGGTTTAACTGTTCACTTTTACTACAACTTATAACCTCGAATAAGTTGTCATAACAGGAGTGACGTCACTGAACGCTGATTGGTGTTTTAAATCCGTTCCGTTTCACGTTACTTTTGGTTCGTAATTATTGTTAAAAACAACATTATTTTAAATATAAACCTTGCAGTGGCCCTACTTTTATATTTTTTTAGCATATTAATAACAAAATTTTCATAAATATGATAG
>JAYEAL010000327.1:0-34877 GCA_036419045.1 Scirpophaga incertulas
TAAATAATGCGGGTTTTGCAATTGCTTGCGGATATTTGACTTAACTCTAGTACATTCATAGTTCTATAGATGGCGCTATTTAAATTGTAGATCTCGGTTACGTTGCGGTTACGTGACTAATATATAAGCTTAAAAATTGTAAACGAATTGGAGGGAAAAAATTGGACTGTCTACTGCGATTTGTGTGCGCGAGCGACTTCTACTGTGACTCGCCTACTGTCGCTGCACTCGCAGTACCTTTTCTGTGGCCGATCTTCCGTTGCGGTGGGACCCTCCCGGGTGGCGAAGGCCAGTCGGGAGACTCGGGCGACGAGGGTCGGTCGAGCTACCGAATAAAAACTTTTTCACGACTACCTACCATCGAGTCGAAGAAAAATGTTGAGGCCAAAGAAACCATCAGCTTCTTCGTTGCAAGACGAGCTAACGGGGACACCACAAACGCCGCGAACGCCGACCACGATCGCCCGAGAGGGCTACGAGGGCGGCCGCGAGCAGATGACCCAGCCTATGAGGCCGTTCAAACTCTCAGAAGAATTTCTCACGCCGTCGCCGCGCCCCTCGAGAGAGACCACACCGAGCTCAACGCCGGGGACGTCACGGCGTGGTTCACCTGCAGCCCCACCAGCCAGAGCCAACCTTGCACCCCTGAAAATACCAAGCGTCGCGCCGCCGGCAACAGCACCGAGATAAGCGACGCATGGACCACTGACCACTGAAGCCGCCGGAGCCACCACCACGAAGGCTACCACTCCACTGCGCTATCTGAACGCGATCCGCGTGTGCGCACAAAGAGATTCATCGAAAAAACGCAGCCTGTCGCACCGCTAGCCGGTCTCACCTCTAGTGGTCGGAGTGTTTCCCGACTGGCCACAACACCTCGCCGAATTGAAAAAACAACTGAAGCACGAGCCAAACGCCTTTGCATTTAAACAAGGCATCCGATTCATGCCCAAATCGGAAACTGAATACCGGATTGTACAACGCTACTTAACGAAAATTGAAGCCGAAACCCACCTCAGCTGGCATTGTTATTCCCTACCGGCTGAGAGGAAAATCAAGATAGCCATACGAGGGCTGCCAGAGAACACCAAACCACAAGATATCAACGAGGGGCTGGCAGCACACGAGCTAATAGCGGACCACACTAAGAAGATTAACGCGAGGCAGGGGCGCTCCGGCTGCCTTTTCTTTGCCCAGCTCGAACGTACAGCGAACTCAGTCCCTCGCGTGTATGAAATCCGAAGCATCTTGAACCTGCCGAATATACACATTGAAGCCTGGTGGGGACGGAAGGGGCCTGCGCAGTGTCATCGCTGCCAGGCGTTCCGGCACTCATCTATCAACTGCCACCGCGCTCAGGCATGTGTGCGATGCGGGGGCCCCCACGCTGCGCGCGCCTGCCCGCGCCCACTCCACGAGAAGCCAACGTGTGCGAACTGCCAAGGCCCGCACACAGCGAACAGCGTCTCCTGCCCGGTTTACCAGCGGGAGACGCGTAACAAGCGCGCCACCACTGTCGCAATGACATCCAGAGCGGCAGTCATCCCTGAGCGACGCATCGTCGGCGAGGACGAACCCCCGGCTCCGAGCTCGCTGATGGCCGCAGCGAACGACGGACTGCGCCAGCCACCGAGATCACAGCGCAGGAGAAGAGGCAGGAGGACTCAGCCTTCTACCACTACAGCTGCCACAACCTCAACCGCAATACAAGTGACCGCCGCAGCACCAGCTGCTCAAACACAAGAGGAGCCCGCACAACCGAGGGCCCAAAAGAAGATAGCCAAGAAGGCGAAGGCATTTGAAGCCACTACCCCTGCTCCCACTGCCCCGTTGATGGTCGCTGCCCTCCCAGCCGGAGGGACGAAGGCGAAGCCATGCGAGGCAGCAGTGGAGCCCCGAAACACCACTCATGGTCGATGCGCCTGTATGGGTCTTGTGATCCAGGTGCTGATGACAGTGATGGTGGCCATCCAGCAGGGACAGGACCCATTACCTGCGATCATCAAGGGTCTTGCAGATATTACAACACACTATGGAAGGACGACCGAATGAAAAAAAGCTACGTATCATACACTGGAATGCCGGAGGCCTAATTAACACCAAGAAGGTACTACTTAGGCACGTCTTAGCAGAATACAGGGCTGATATAGCCCTGATAAGCGAGACTCATTTGAAACCACAGATGGTATTGAAACTCGCAGGATTCGAAATTTACAGGAAGGATGAGGTCTCACCGCTAGGACAAGCCTACAGGGGCCTGGCTGTCCTAGTAAGAACGAAGATCGTCCACTCTACATTGCCACTCATCGATCTCACAACCTGTTACGGCCTGGGTATCGAGATCACCACCGCAGCCACTCCAGTCCGTGTCTATGCCTTTTACAAGCCCCGGGCATATCGCTAGACGTGAGGGACATCCACGCCCTCCTGGAATCGCCGGCGCCCACCATCATAGCCGGCGACTTTAATAGCAAAAACACGGCCTGGAACTCACTAACCACCAACACATCTGGTCGACGACTGCTGGCTGACGCAGAGGCAAGGGGCTACCAAGTACTGGGACCGGAGGTCCCGACGCACTACCCCCACACACCGAGTCACGCACCTGACACCATAGACCTCCTGGTAGTCTCGAAGCTCGACTGCACTGAGATCACGCAGACCGTACTTCACGAACACCTGTTGTCTGATCACCAACCGGTGCTAGTTGAATACCACCCACCAGTCAGAGCAGAGCTACCTGCCAGGAGACGCCGTGTGGACTGGCACACATATGAGACCGCCCTAACAGCTGACTGCCCTACCCTTCCTGTAAGAACGAAAGAAGACGTTGACACTCTGGCGTTCCAGTTACAGACAAGACTCCAAGCAGCCCTGGGAGAGGCACAGATTGATACCAACCAAACTCAAGCTCGGAAATATAACATTCCATTGAGGATTAAGAGGCTCATTGAGGAAAAAAGAAGGCTCCGGAGATTGTACCATACCACCAGATGCCCGACGCTGCTCCGCAGGCTTAACAACTTGGCCCACACTGTCAAGGAGGAGCTGCAGAGCGCCAGACACGAATCCTGGCTGGACGTAATTGATAGCGCGGCGGACGACGCTAATAACTTGTACCGCCTATGCCGCGCGCTTACGAAAGTACCACCACCAGCTCGCCCACTGAGGGCCCAGGACGGTACTCTCAGGTACAAAGCTGAAGACAGAGCAGAGATGATGGCCGAATATCTGGAGGGAGTATTCACCCCAAACACTGACACCACACCCGGCCACACTCTTATGGTCCAACAACACCTGGACCAGTACCTGAGAGCGCCTGATGATACCAATGAGGACGAGCCCAATGACACCTTCTTCACACCAGGACAGGTGTCGAGAGCCTTCAGAAGATGCCCGGTGAGGAAGGCCCCTGGCCCCGACGGCATACCGAATGAAGCCTTGAAGCACATGCCTCCCAGGGCAATCGCAGCTGCCACCCGGCTATTCAACGGGATCATCAGAACCGGCCACTTTCCACGTGCTGGAAAGAGGGGCGAGTTAGGATGATACCCAAACAACATAAGAATACGTCCACACCATCTGGCTACAGACCGATCACCTTGTTGAGTACCACCTCCAAGGTCTTCGAGCGACTCCTACTCACCATCTTGATGCCACACATCGACCCAAGACCTGAACAGTTCGGCTTCAGGCGGGGGCACTCTACCACGCTACAGATTGCAAGAGTGCTCCACTACGTAGCAACCGCACTGAACAAGAAAGAGCACCCTGTGGCAGTGCTATTAGACATGGAGAAGGCCTTCGATAAGGTGTGGCACGAAGGCCTCATCTATAAGATGGCCACTTCCACTACTCCTCGTCGAGTAGTCAGGATAGTGGCCTCTTACCTAAGAGACAGGACATTCCGGGTGGCAGTGGAGCAGAAGGAGTCCAGCAGTCGTCCGATCCTGGCTGGCGTCCCGCAGGGCAGCTGCCTGGCCCCTGCGCTCTACGCCCTGTACACTGATGACATCCCCGTGGCCCCTGGAGTCACGCTGGCGCTATACGCCGACGACGCTGCATATGTCACAACATTAATGAACGCGATCAGATCCATCCGCAAGATGCAAGCACAGCTAGATGCCATGCCTGACTGGCTAGCGAAGTGGAGGCTGGTGGTCAACGTGGGCAAGACTCAGGCGATCCTGCTGAGCCGGGCGAAGCAGGCTCCCGCATCAACCACGCTCACCCTACTCGGCACGCCCCTGCCCTGGTCGAACCCTGTCACGTACCTGGGCGTGACAATCGACAAGTACATGACCATGGGCCACCACGCTAACGCCGCAGCCAACAAAGGTAGATCAGCTCGGGCCATCCTACGACCTGTACTGAGCTCCGGATTACCACTGAAGACGAAACGGACTATCTACCTACTATACGTAAGAAGCCGTATGACATATGCAGCGCCAGCCTGGTACGCCCTTACCAAGCGAGGCGCAAGGAAGAAGCTCGAGGTAGTACAATCCCTCGCTCTCCGCACAATCACGAAGGCTCCACGCTATGTGCGAAATGATGTCATCAGACGGGACCTTGACTGCCAGACCATACATGAATATGTCACGAAGATCGCTGAGACTATGTATAAGAGGGCAGCGAGGTCATCGCACCCCCTTATCAAGAACATAGCCCCTCATCACGCCAGGCCTCCTGAGGGACGGAGAATAAATCTCCCACGTGACATCTTAAAGACACCTGAGTCCTAAGGATATGAAGCAAGGCAACCAGGGATCTCACTATCTGTGAGAAACAATATGTAGAATTAAAAGCAATAGATGCTATTTGTAGAGTTTTTAAAAGCACTAGACGCTTGTAGAACTAACAGCAATAGATGCTAACACAACCCGAAATGGTTGACCCCCAAGACCTACCAGTCGTCACTGGTAGCGTATGATACCACCGAGGGGGGCTAAGCCCCGAACGGTTCCCCCGACCCCAATCACTGTGGGGCCGAGAAGATAGCGACGAATTGGAGGAATTATAAAAATAATCACCTTCTAGGCTATCTGGCTATAATAGAAATATTCTACTGTCGAAAGGTTGTTTTATTTTCGGGAAACGACTGGGCAGTAGGGACGCACTACGTGCTGTGTGTCTCGGTTGTACATGGTCCTTCGAGCCGGATCATTAGCCAAAGAAGGAAAGTTTTTGTAGTCTTCGGCTTCGGGGGGTGATCACAATCACCCAGTTAGTACTGGTCAGTGGATCGCTGACCAGAGAATATCCACATAGAAGAGTGGAACAACGTCATCGGGACGTTCATATCGCTTTGGCGGTAGTGGATTTGTGGAACAAGTTGAAAGAATACCAACGTCATCAGAACGTTCATATCGATTTCGGCGGAACTGGATTTGTGGAGCAAGTCTAACGAATACCATCAAGAGTATCGACCATCAAAAGGGAGGTGGCCTAGCGGAAATACGGCTTGAGGAACACGGGTACGAGTGAACAAGTAAAAACTATCGGATTCATCAGTAAGTGATACTGTGAAGAATAAAAACTGTGAGTACTGTGCATTTTCAACCTTATTTCAATAGAAGAATAAACTTATAAAATTCAGTGAGTGTAATAGTTATAATCTTGCTATCTTGAACCTTATTTCATTGGTAAATTCAACTTAGAAAAATTCTGTAGTAGTCTGTTAGTATAATCTAGGACTTGCAATAGTTTTAAGCGAAAAGTGGTTTAGACGGGGAACCTATGCCCGATTTTGTATAGAAATTCTATTGAAAAAGACTTGTAAAATTTCAACATTTGCCTTTGGAACTTAGAAAAATTCTGTAGTGTTAGTATAATCTGGGACTTGTAATAATTTTAAGTGAAAAGTGGTTTAAACGGGGAACCTATGCCCGATTTTGTATAGAAATTATATTGAAAAAGACTTGTAAAATTTTCAACATTTGCCTTTGGAACTTAGAAAAATTTTGAAGATATTGGAACAGCTAGGTAATATATTTGTAATAAATTTAAGTTCTTTATTTTACAGTGTGTTTGTATTGGTAGTGCTGCAATAAAAAAAATGGAATCTTTAATTAATATCCAAGAGGATATCAAATCAAAAATTATAAAGGCCTATACAAACTTCAAAAAACACGAGGCTAGAAAATTTAGAGCAAAGTGGGATGTTTTTTATAAAACTCATATCAAAATTATTAGTGAATGTAATAAATCTGAATTAAATAAGAGTTCCTATCATCAAAATTGTACTTATGACGAGGTAGAAGATGTATATATTCAATTTAAATGTCAAATCAAAGATCAATTAGGTAAATTCATAGTATCTTCAAATTCCTCTGGTGCCTCAACAATTGTGTTAAAGAAGCTGGTAGTCATGTTAAATTACCAGACATCAAAATACCTGTCTTTTCAGGGAAATATATAGAGTGGCAAACGTTTAGAGATCTGTTTTTAGGTCTTGTACATAACAATACATCTCGGATGATGCTCAAAATTGTATTATTTAAAGGGACATTTAACAGGGGATGCAGAACAATTGCTAAGAATATTACTATTACATCTGAAAATTATAAAGGTAGTTGGGAAAAATTGGATAAAATGTATAATAACAAAAGGTTTTTAACAAATGGTATATTGAAACGCCTACTAAGTCAAAAGAATTTGATATCAGAGTCTTCAATTGAAATTAAAAAAATTGGTTAATACAACTATGGATTGTTTAGAGTCTATAAAAAACTTGGGCATACATGGGATGTACTGATCATCCACCTCATCAGTTTAAAATTAGATACGACAACTAGAAGGGCATGGGAATTAAAGGCGTCTGCGGACGAATGCGATAATTTGCCGACCCTAAAACAATTTTTGGAACTTTTAACTAGTAGATTTAGAGGGCTTGAAAATTTAGATAGTAAATCTAATCAATCAAAGATACAAAGGGGGACTCATGTATATCATATAAAAAAAACAATGTAATTTGTGCTTATTGTTCTTCAGATCACAAGATATATGTATGTAAAGAATTTCTAAGTAAAAATAATGATACTAGGAGAGAATATGTATACAAAAAAATGGTTTATGCTTTGTTTGTTTGAGCGGCAATCACTCTGCCAGGGCGTGTAAAAGCACTTGGAACTGCAAAATTTGTAAGCGACGGCATCATACATTATTGCACCGTAACGATGTCAGGTTGGTGTCAGATTCTACAGATTCATCGCAAAGTAATAAATCTAATAAAGGAGAGGAGGAGTCTTCTGCTTCTAATCAACAATCAATTATTTCGTGCCTTTCAACGGGAAGCATACTGTGTTACTAACAACTGCTTTGGTAAATGTACAATCTAAAGATCACACGTATCATGTGATTCGGGCCTGTTAGATCAAGGATCACAAGGATCCTTTGTTACTGAGGCTACAGTTCAATATTTGGGATTGAAGAAAATTCCATCCAAACACACTGTGATTGGTGTAGGCAGTGAAAATAAATTAATATCAAAATACATGGTAACTTTAAAATTGCAATCAATTAAGGATCCAAGTTTAATTATACAAACGAATGCCAATGTTTTAAAGTCAATTACATCTCTTATTCCTTCGGAAAAAACTAGCGGTATTGTGTTGACAAATTTAAGTAAAGATGACTTAGCTGATCCTGAATATGACACACCTAACAAAATTGATGTTTTGTTAGGTGCTGAAGTTTATAGCAAAATCATTCAATCAGGTATTAAGCGAAATAACAATGGATCACTTTTAGCTCAGCAGACAGCACTAGGGTGGATTCTGTCAGGGGTTGTAGAGGTAAACCCTTCGTCCAACGGTCAAAGATCACTGTCTTGTATATCTGTAGTCCAAACTGAGGATCTTCTTAAGAAGTTTTGGGAACTTGAGGATGATGTACCATTGGCGAAAGAACGCTTGTACACGGCCGACGAAAAACGCTGCGAAGAGATCTTTGATGACTCGACACGCAGAGATGAAACTGGCAGATACATTGTAAGACTCCCACGTAAATCTGAAACTATAAATGTATCAAATTCATTAGAGATAGCTGAAAAGAGATTAGTATCATTAGAAAAAAGATAGAAAGAGAATCTAATGGATAAATGTAAAGAGGTAATTAATGAATATTTAGAAATGAATCATATGGAACTGGTTCCTAAAACCGAGATTCAAAATACACATGCAATATACTTACCACACCATGTTGTAATAAGAGAAGATAAGGATACCACCAAGATAAGAGTGGTATTTGATGCTTCTTGTAAGGGTTCAAATAATCAATCGTTAAATGATAACTTGTTAGTTGGACCCACTCTGCAATCGGATTTAAGGCACGTTATTATAAGATGGCGAATGAAATATATTTGCTTATCAGCTGATATCATAAAAATGTATCGACAGGTTAAAGTGGATCGTGGAGATGGCGATTTTCAGAGGATCTTATGGAGAGATGAAGTAAGTAGTGAAATCAAACATTATAGACTTACACGAGTAACATTTGGCGTTGCATCTGCTCCTTACCTGGCTTCACTGCCAGGTAAGGAGCCAGTGTTTGCAGCAAATAGCTAAGGACGAGGGTCATAATTATCCAAATGCATCTGAAAAGGTTCTAACTGATTTTTATATGGATGATTTCATGTCAGGGTGTGATAATGTAGAAGATGGGTTGAATATTTTTAAAGAAATGAATGCATTATTAGAGTGTAACACTTTTTTTTCACTGATTTTAAGTACTATTAAAGACACTTTTTTTATTCATATTGATTAAATTCACATTTACAATTGTATCTTGCATTGGTTATGTTTTCGTCGAATTGTTACTTTGACATTGGCAGTTCTATAGTGTGGACCGCTTATCATGATCCTAACACCATTATCTATAGCGCAAATTAGGCAATCAAATCTAGCCAAGCGTCGTCTACAAAGATAGGTTCTTTATCAATAATACTGAAACATCACTCCGGAATTCATAGATTAAAAAACAGTGTCGTAGATTATTAACTGCCCACAGATTATATACCGGATACTAATTAACAACAAACTATTTGCACTGCCGGTTACAAAAATATCATTTAGAATTAAACTTAAATTTAGGAAGATCAATTCTTCCTTTCCTTTATTTGTGGCGGATCGACATAGTTTCCACACCATCCTAGTTCCATTTAATAACAAACATCACATACTATTACATCGTCTATATAGTCTTTGCCTCATCGGTGGTAAGCAATCTGTAATGGTATACTAATCTGTGACTTGAGATCTGAAATCTGGGAATTGGGAATCGATCGATTGTAAAAATCTCACGCATATTTCGTGATTAAAAAACGTATAAAAGTTACGGAAAGTGGTGTCAGGATCACAAATTTCAGGAGTATTTTATTTCCCATAAAATTATCCATATCTTTTGGAACATAATTTTAACCTAGTTGCCACCGGCACTTAGGAAAAAAAAAATAATAAACTAAAATATTTACATATTGAAAGCCCGATAAAAAGGTCAGTAATAGTTGCATTTATCTCTTTAATCTCTTTAATTTCAATTTGTTTCCAATAGTAATGATTTTCACAAATAATTATTGATATTTGTGAAGCGGGTTAGGCTTAACCACCCCATACAAAAATCATGCTGAAATTAGTTGCTCAGCTGCTAATCTCATGTATTTACGGTAATTGGTGTTTGTATTTAATCATAATAATAAAATAATGTAAATTCTTGTTCTTTTTAAAATGTAAATGTACCAAATTTATGAATGTTCAATAGATCATGTTTGATATTTTCTTGTAACCTAGTTGCAGATTAATTGTATGAATAATGAATGAATGAATGAATGAATACTTTATTTGCATCATTTCACAACACACAAAAACAGACATAAAATAAAATAAATCAAACTTAATAACTAACAAATTGAACGAGGAAAGGATGGATTGCTAACTTCTGACGAGTTAAATACGTATACGTAGAACCAGCAACCAACTCACCCCAGTCCATGTTACTACATACTTATAACTAAATAATTATACAATACATGCGTGCTGCAGAGATACAAAAAGGCGATAGCTCAGCGACTGATTTTGCTTCAAGAGCAAAGCACTGGTATTCTGCTACAGCCCAGAGGATGAGGACAGGAAGAAAAACTAAATGAAAATGTAAATTAAAAAGATAATATATAATACTACATCAACCACATCTATATCAACCGTGGATTAAACCATGAATAACAGCTGAATTGTTGAGTAAACAAGTGAACAAGTGATGCCTGTGTACCAAATAAATACATATATATAATAATGAAATTAATAATATAATATAGAGAACCCCAGTCGGATCAACACGCCCCACAAACGGTTGAAAAAAAAAAGAAAAAAAAAAACGGTCGAGAATTAGATAATAAAATCCGCCACCGAGTAACCATTTGGTATACCCACACGTTGCTTTTTCAAAAGAAATAATTTAAATTGTTTTTTAAATGTAGATTTAGAGGTAATTAGTCTCATTGGAGGGGGTATATTGTTCCAACACTTGGTAGCTAGATAGCGGAAACTACCGTTGAAAGACGTGGACCTGTGTGAATGAACTTCTAGTAGACATTTCCTGGTAGATCTGGTTCCATACCTGTTATGAAATGGTGTTATTTTTATTTTTTGAAAAGAGGTATGTTGGAGTTTTTGAATTAATTATATCAAATAAAAGACTCGCCAGGTGTAGATGTCTTCTAGAAGTCATATTGAGCATCAAGGCTTTGTTTAGGTACGGTGAGATATGAGTCCTGGGAGGTATTTTATAGCAAAAACGGCAGCAGGCGTTTTGAACACGTTGAATAAGACGACGACTCCTTGATTGAAGTCGTGGCCCATATATTAGATCCCCGTAATTTAGCTTTGACAGAACCAGTGATTCGCATAGAAGGACTCGGACTCTTTCATCCAGCAAGTCACGGATTCCATATATGATCTTGAGTCTATAAAAACAAGAGGCAACTAAATTCCTTATATGAGAGTCATAATGCAACTGGCTATCAAAGACTACGCCCAAATTCCTTGCCTCAACGACTCTCTCAATAGCCTGACCACTTATTTTAACTTTCGGCTCACCACTTAAGCACATTGAGATTTGTTTCTTGGTCCCTAGCATCATGTATTTGGACTTACATGGGTTAAGAAACAATCCATTATTTTCAGACCACACAGCAACCCCGTTAAGATCCTCATTTAATTTGTTTACAACTTCATCGAAATCATTTATATTCCCCGATAAATAGAGCTGTAAATCGTCAGCGTACAGATGATATTTACAATATTTGATATTTTTCACGATGTCAGCACTATATATAATAAAGAGTAGGGGTCCCAGTATGGATCCCTGTGGCACTCCACGTTGCAATCTCTGACGCGCAGACACAGCAGCAGTACCGTTGCCTTTTATGAGCTTGACTGTTTGAGATCGATCACTAAGGTAGCATTGAAACCACTTTAAAGCGGTAGTAGTTACACCGTAATATTTGAGTTTTGCCAAAAGCAAAGGTATATTCAAACAATCAAACGCACGTGAGAAGTCTAAAAGTGCCAAACAAGTACTATTACCAGCATCCTGTTCGGCAAGGATATTATCAGTTACGTCCAATAAAGCAGTAACCGTGCCAACACCCCTTCGGAAACCAGACTGGCGATCAGGTAAAATTTCATTGACCTCTACAAACTTACTAAATTGATCATGTACTGATTTCTCCAAAACTTTTGACAGGACCGGCAATACACTTATTGGTCTCAGTTGTTTTAGCTCTGTAGGATTGGTAACTTTGGGGAGAGGTGTTATCAACGCTGTTTTCCAGATATTTGGAACTCGGCCCGACAGTATGGATCCATTTATTATTGCAGTGATAGCAGTAAGAGTTCTAGGAAGGGTAAGCAGAAGCATATCCCTGCTTATACCATCAGCACCTACGGCACTTGTAGAAATAGACGAGATATACTTAGCGACAAGATTCTCATGTACTGGATGCAAATTAAAAGCAGCATTTCCAGAAGTCGCAAGCTTGTAAAAATTCATTACTTCTTGAGAAACCTTACCATCTCCAGGCACATCAAGGAAATGTTTATTAATAATATTTGGATCACTAAAATGGTCTGGGAGTCTATAATTTTTTGAAGAGTCTGATGTTACATGTTCTTTCAGGTTTTTCCAAAGTGATTTTGGATTATTGTAATTACGGTTGATATGAAAATTATAATAGGCTCTTTTTTCATTATAAATACTAGTAACAACTAGTTTTTTCAAGTCTTTATAATATTGCTTGCTTGCTACAGTTTTAGTCTGTCGAAACTTTTTGTAAGCTTTGTCACGCAACCCTATCATGGTTTTTTATGGTATCAGTTATCCAAGGCAAAACATGGTTACGCCTTAATTTAACTGTTTTTACTGGTGCATGCACATCAAAGAGTTTTATAATGAGTGAGTTAAAAGTACTTACCATTGATTCTATGCAATTCAGAGAGCACACAAGTTTCCCAAGGCATGCTAACCAAATCTTTATTAAATTTATCCATGTCTATATTTTTTAATTGGCCTATAAGTAACGGTTCTAGGCGGCGCTTTATCCCGTCTCACAGAGAGTGTAACATTAATCATGGCATGTCCGAGACCCCCAGTAATATTTGTAACAGTAATGTTATGAATATGAGCGTTAGTACATACCACATCTATTAGAGATTCACTGTCAACAGAAAAGTGGGTCACTTCATTTACCATCTGCACAAGTCCCAAACACTGCAAAAAGCTATTAAATTTGACAGCCTTTACATTAGAGCTGTCTCGTAAATCGATGTTAAAATCACCTAACAATATGACATGGTCATAATTCGAGAAATACAACACCGACTGCGTGAGCGCGTCCAAAAAACAGTCAACGTCGATCCAATTAGGGCGGTAGGCTGTTCCTATTATGAAACTAAGTCCATTAACCTTTGTTGATATCCACATTTGCTCAACATTTGCAGTCGGATATGACTCCAGGCGTACGCGAATATTACTTTTAATATAAAAAGCGACACCACCGCCTCGTCCTCTACGCATCGTAGAAGGACGAGGGGTATTGCGTAGTTGATAACCTGGTACCCTAGGAGCGCGCCGTTCTTGGCCCTCGCGTAACCACGTCTCATTAATTGCAACTATATCGGCATCAAAGCGATTCATAGCAATCAGGAAATCGTCATGTCCTGTGCCCAATGATCCCGCATTGTAAAGCCCCAATTTGAAAAGCTTGGTCTTGTTACCCATTAATGATTACTCGCGAATATACTCGTATACTGTAAAAATACACACGAATGGACACCTGACTAATTACATTATTTAATATGATAAAGCAGGATCTATAATATTTTTGTATCTGATAGACTTCCTTCATTAAGGGTCCCAAGAATGCAACAGTCAAATTATAATTATCATATATAATTTTAAATAAAGTGGTAGGAATTGAATAGGGGAATGCAATAAGTATATGATATAGTATAGTATAGGGAAATAAAGTATACATAATAAAAATGAGATTGTACAATTCCTGTACAGGCCTCCTTCCACACTCTGCAACACGCAATGATCCGAGAGACCACAAAATTGCATGCAATATAATATATGGAAACGCTAAAACATCACGAGAAAGTATAACAAAATAGTGGCGCTTATTTAAACAAAGATACAAATTAAAGGAAAGCAACAAAACACCACTCATAAGCCAACAAAGGAAGCATGCAACAGAAGTTATAGCTATACGTACGAACACAAGCCCTAAAGCTTTGCACACCCCATTAACACTGAATATATGATATGTAATGTGTATATTACAAATGCAGTATATACTCAGATGTAATGTGTTAATGTACAATACGTATACAATATTAACATTTTGGAACTGTAAATTATAAATAATTTCATTTTAAAAGCACTACCAACACCACCCGCCCCATAGCATAATGTACATAATAGGCATAGATAGTGCATGAACCCTCACAGATCACAATACAATATAGATTGAAAAGTTCTAAGTGTACAACACCAGAATAATAAAACAATAATTCAAATTAACACCGAGAATATAAATATGGCGCACAATATTTCATAAAGAGGTATAATGTATATAACATAAAATAAAACTCTGGCATAAGTAAAAGTTTGCAAAAGAATAATATGGAAAAATTTCATTACATTATTATCCAATGTTAATAGATGGACTAACGGGGTCCGACCAAAAACCCGAATCAAATCCGCTTCAGTACGTAGACGATGTTTATATGAACTGGAATGCTGACGAGCGAAGATCCTACCATCCTTCGTCCACACGTACCTCCACTTCAGCCGGTTACCAGCTTCGCGCGCCCGTCGGAACAGAAGGCGGTTAGAGCGTGTTAGCGTTCGTTGATATAGAAGCGACGCGGAGCGCCCGGCACTCCAGTTCAACCTCAGTTGTCAGATTTAATTGTATGAAGAACAATAATGTATATGGGTTCCTTCTGAACCGCATAGACCACCCACAGTGAGTCCATGACTATGATAATGTAGCATTTTTATGATATGTAACAGGGCAAAAAGGTACCGGGAGGTTGTTATGCCCGGCCCTACAAATTTATGTAAGGAAAATATATATAATATACAATATCCTTGAAGAAAATTATATAAACCTTAAGGAGAATAACTGCAATCTATAAAAGAAGAGTGTCTGGACCCAGTCTCAAGGAAGGTATTCAGTACTAACCACCGGGGGATGGGAATTTAGCATTAGAATACATGTTCTTTCTTAGATTTTAGAATTACCATAATAAATAGTTTATTTCAATACCCTGATCAACCATTGTTGCTAAATATCCTTGCCGAGATTGATCAAACAGCACCAGAACCAACCTGCCCTTGTGTCTACTCATTAAAATTTGTTATTTTAAGTACCTAATAAAGTTATTTATTTTAATTGGCTATTTTAATTTTTAATTTAGTTGTTATAAAAAATATACATTTATAGTGTTAAAGTTTTAAATATACCTTTATAGTGTTAAAGTTGATAATTAAATCAGTAATTTTGTTATTTTGTATTATTTGTGTTTTCTTTATAAATCTAGTTGGTGAGTAAGAGAATTATTACATTACAAGAGAATGGTGGATTTCAGTTACAAAAGTGGACTACAAATAATAAAGAATTACTAAAGGCCATGGAGCATAAGGAAAGAGAACAAAAAAAGGATAAAATTGAATTGTCAGAAAATATAATTAATATAAAGATTAAAACGGATGAAGTAATAAAAATAGTCGGACTTACCTGGAACCGCAAAGATGACTCCTTTAGCTACAAGGTAGATGTACCAACCTACGATGAACCTGTAACAAAAAGAAAAGTGTTATCGGATATTTCACGCTTATATGCCCCATTAGGATGGGTTGGGCCTACTATAATAATAGCAAAAATTCTAATCCAAAAGCTATGGTTAGCAGGCATTCAATGGGATGAAGAATTACCAAATGAATTGTTAAAGGAATGGCTTACTTACCGTCAGGAACTCGTAAAATTAAGTAATATTAAAATACCTCGCTGGATTGGTTGTAGAACTGGAGACACAATTGAGCTGCACGGATTTTGTGATGCTTCGAAAGATGCCTATGCCGCTGCTGTTTATGCTAGAATAACAGATGCATCAGGAAATATAAGTGTAAGATTGGTAGAAGCAAAAACAAAGGTCGCACCCATAAAACAAGTTTCTGTACCAAGACTTGAATTATGTGGTGCTGTATTATTAACTAGATTAATGACCGAAATAGCTAATGTAATGCAAATAGATAAAAGTAACTTACATGCGTGGACGGATTCGAAAGTAGTCCTAGCTTGGTTGAACGGTAGCCCTAATCGATGGAAAGTTTTCGTGGCTAATCGCATCTCTGAAATTATAAATCTTCTAATATGTTCTAATATGTGTTGTGGAACTAAAGTCTTTAGCCTTAATCATTTTGAGTGTAGTCCCGATCCCCGAGAGCTTCGATTTTTTCCAATAACACTTTATAGCAGTTGTTGAAGGCTCCTCGCTTCGGCGATGCAGCCACATTAAAAATGCTAAAAGTAATAAGATCCGCATTAAGTATGTTAGCACTTGTAATCAGCTGGCAGACATGTTAACAAAGCCATTGAGTAAAGAATTGTTTATTAAATCTTTAAAACAGTGTGGTGTAGGAGATACACAATAAAACTATAAGAGCTTGTATTATTAATATTTATTTAAAAAAAAAATATTTGGTATGTATAACATTGAGAGGGAGTGTTGATAATGGCAATGTTTATACATAATGTAAATTTAATGTTGGCCATACTAAGCTGCGCATAAGTTGGTAGCATTGTTTAAGTCGTCGACATCCGCCACTTTCTTCCTAGTTCCTTAGTACCAGTCATAATTAGTACCAGTAATAATTAGTACCAGTCATTTCTACATACCTAATAACTACAACATCGGCCTGATATCACAAGCACGAGAACAGACATTTGTAGGGTATTTTTCCTCCAATCACGGTTTTTTTTCCCCTGTATTTGGTAAGTAAATGATATGGTTAATTGTAGAACAGTAGATTTGGATAATCACCTAGCGATCTAAATTAAGTTAATTCTTATTAAAAACGGAAATGGGATAATTTGCTATATTTTGTAATTATATTTCTAAACAGTATTAGATAATATATCTCATAACAAAAATGATTATATTTGTAGTTAATAATTCACGATCTGTGATTTACGAGTCATATGACGAAAATACTATGAACTCATTCAAAAACAAATCTATATATTACCCCAATGCACCTTAGACTATAAAAGGAAATATAATAACTTAGCTAATATGTACAAAACTGTTTTAAAGCAATTAAAAAAACTAAAAACCCTTAAGGTGAAGTTAAGTAAAACTTAAAGTCGAACCAAAGAAAAATACCAGAAAGAAATAATCTAAAAACAGACGAGAATGTTAAGCTGAAATCGAGACATGAACTACTAGAAGGCGAGAAGTATAAAGACTGTAAAATACACGATCAAAAAAGATATTGCGCTCGTTCGGAATGTCGAAGACTGTTCTCCAAAAAAGACGATTAAAGGTATCAAAATGTTTAGGGCTTAAAAGTAGCATTAGATTTAGAAGCAATAAGAAATATGATGTAGGCAAGAAGATAGAAAAAGAAATAGAAATAGAAATTTTTTACAGCCGGGATGACATTTGCAGATTTACATCCGGTAAAAGTGAGTGTAAAACGAAATGTAAGAAAAAGATGCAAATAAGGTATTTAACCGATACTTTAATTAACCTATACCATATATATAAAAACGAAGGAGGGAAATATGGTTTGTCAACTTGTATTTCTTCGACTAAGCGTATCAAAATTATGGAGGATATTAGTTACTTTCCTAATAAAAGGGTTTAAATATTTAATTCGATTCCAAGTAACCCCCTTAAACCTATAAACATAAATACAATGAGTACTAGAATATTTTACTGTATATTATGCAAAACACGAAATCCGTTCAAATTACATGAAATGATTACCGTAAAATGGGGTGAATAAATCACGGGGTTGAAAGGAACAAAATCGAAATTGTTTTTTAGATTTCAATAAATGCATCTTCAGATTATAAAATCTACCAATTTTGATATTATTTTGAAGTCGAATATTTCTTTTACAAGTTGGCAACACCCATTGAGAACTCAAGTTAATCACAAGTAAAAAAAAAAACGTTTGAAACTCATCCGTTAAACGACTTCTGTAAGAGTTCTTCAAAACTTGGATATTATTATTAAAAAGTGATTGTCAATTTTATCAATATTCATTTTGGAAAAAGCATAATATTCTTTTAATTGGAATCTAATAGATATAATTAAAAATAAAATTTTGAATAAATTCGAATATTACTTGAGGTAAATAGAAACGAGAAAGGGGTCAATAGATACGTAGTACGGGGTCAATAGATACGTCATATGTGTGTGTATAGATTTTATCCGCTCTCTCGCTCTCTACGTTTTACCGCTAAGACAGACAGCTCGAATATAATTGATTTGCTTCTAAATACATAATTACGATCATTTCCTGTGTTTCTACTAACGTGAAACTCATTATCTGATACAGAAAGAAGAGTTTCATACAATATGAGGTCAATTGAAATGGGAAAGGCTGAATAGACGCGAAAGGGGTGAATAGAAAAAAAAAAACAGCTAGGGTTGTCTCTATGTACATACACGAAGAAGTTTAGAATTAGCAGTGTCTGTATATTATTTGTAATCATGTTTTTGATATAAGTGGTAATATAGGGATTGCAATTAGGGGATTCAAGTGACTATATAGAAATGAGTAAATCTTTATATCTAGGTTTCATATTTGGAAAAAAGATATTCTCTATTATTACCGTGTACTGTATTTTTATATGGGTATTAACTGTGTCGTGTGTTGTAGATACATAAAAAATGCTTCGCGTGTACAAAGCGGATCCGAGAGGAATAAGATATAAAAAATATGAAGAAGATATTATTAACCAAGCAATTGAAGATTATAAAACCTCCGGAAAATCGCTGAAGGTGATAGCCGATAAATACAATATTAATAAGTCTGTTTTATATAGGCACAAAACTCGAACATTAAAAAAACATGGTGGTCAAACTATTTTTTTTTGAAGAAACAGAAAAAGAATGTATTAAGTACATTAATATATGTGTTACGAACGTACGCAGGTCCGTAACTGTGTTAATATATTATACCATCCCGATAATATTAATATATATTTAAATAAAACTATGTTTATGGGATTTATTGTAGTTCATCATATTCAAATAATTCTTACAATAAGTCAATGTGACTTCCTTCATATATACCAACGACAATAAAAAGTAAATAAATATAACACGAACAAAATAGTTTTTACAACATACTCCGCCCCGTTGCAATGTCAATTAAAAGAACTTAGATGTTAGACATTACAACAAAACACGAAAACAACAAATTAAACAATAGTAGATGCCGATGAGAGTTCTAATGGATAAAGCCGTTGTAAGGCTGCGTTTTCACCAGAGATGTGCGATGGAAATGTGTCGTGCGAGGATGTCTAGCTGTGCTGTGAAAATGTGTGGGTGTTTCCGCCACAGCTGTGCGATGATAATGTGCCTACGAGGATGTGTAGCGGAGCTGTGAAAATGCGCATTTATGTGTGGCGCGAGGATGCGTTGCGAAGCTGTGAAATGTGTCGACGGGGGTGCGGTGTAGTGGGAGCGGAGTAACGCGAACGCCTGCCTGCCGCTCACCGCGCTGCGCTCACGTCTCACTTTGCTGTCGTAAGCGCTTGTAGTCGTACGCATGTCGTACGGTTGCGTGGATGGACGAAAAATTAATTGATGCCGTTAAAAAGTTTCCGTGTTTGTGGAACACTTCTTTGTCATTTTACAAATGTAATGAAACTAAGGACGCTGCGTGGGAGGAAATAGTCAAAGAAATAAAATATAAAGATGGTAAGTAATAATCATGTATTATAATCAGGTATATTAAAATACAAGTTACAATATTTGGGTATTTATTGTGTATTGATGAATTCGTGACGAAATACGAGTATCTTGCCATGACACTTTTCCTTGATTATTGAAATAAGAGCAGTATTTCTCTCTTACTTCATAACCATCACTTGACACGACGACGGAAATGCTAGGAACGGATACAAGAGTACTTGTATTTGTGTTATCAATGCAATCCAAATAATTAGTTTGTCTTTCAATTAAAAAATTATGCATTACACATGTGGCTTTTACGATTTTGTCAACCGTTTCCACTCTGCATTCAAAGTCTTTACGATACACATACCACTTTCGTGCCAATACACCGAATGTAGCTTCTACAATGCGACGTGCCCTCGAAAGTCTATAGTTAAATATACGTTTCTGTTGGTCTAACTGGTCCCGCGGATATGGGCGCATGAAATTTTCCATCAAAGGAAAAGCCTCATCTCCAATGAATACAAATGGTACTGGTTCACCTCCTTCATATAATGGTTCAGGTTCTGGAAGATTCAATCTTTTTTCTTTCAAATGTTTTCTAAAAACACTATCATCAAATATTCCAGCATCACTAAATCTTCCCATGGATCCCACATCAACCATTATAATCTTTCTCCTAGCGTCAGCTAAGCACATAAGCACTATAGAAAATCTTTGTTTGTAATTAAAAAAAGAGGACCCAGTGTTTGCAGGACACATTATATAAACATGTTTACCGTCTAGAGCCCCCAAACAATTTTTAAACTGCCATAGCTCTTGAAAATCCTTTACTATTCGCTTCCAGTCGTCTTTGGTAGGTTTTGGAATAACAAGAGGTTGTAAAACAAGCCAAAGAGCATTACAAACTTCTGCCACAATTCTCGACACACTTGCTACTCCAATCCTAAAATTTTCTGCCAATCGTGTGAACGACGAGCCCGTGGATAAATACCTGCAAAAAAAGGAATGTTTATAATAATAGTAAATAAATTAATTAACAAATAAAAAAGTACTCTTTACCTGTTACTGATTTTTTTGCGATCTGTAAGACAACATGCTTGGTATAAAAATGTTATATTCCTAATCATAATTTTCTATTATTTCAGTGAAAAGCGCTAAGTATCGTTGGAAACAACTACGGGATAGCCATCGGGACGCGCTAAAGAGGCAGAAATCTAAAAAAAGCGGACAGGCTACAGCCAAAACACGTGAATGGAAATACCAAAAATTGATGGAATTTCTTTTACCGTACATGGCCAACAGAGATAGAGAGTCAAGTTATAAAGAGGATATTTCGTCACCAAATAATAAAGATGACTCTTCGCAAAGCACTCAATATTCATTAAACCAAGATGACTCTTCGCAGAGCACTGAACATACACCAAATCAAGCTGACAATCCCAACAATCTTTACGAAATAGCCTCAACTTCAGGCATTTCAACAGATTCGGTCACCCCGTCATCATCAAAGAAGAAAAAAGGCGATGAATTATCAATTTTAATACAAAAACATATGAAAAATCAAGAAGATTTTCGAAAAGAAAGGCAAGAATTAAGAGAACTTTTAAAACCAACGGACTGCGATGATACTGATCATTTTTTTTTTCAATGGCGAAAACATTTAAAAAATTACCAGATTACATGCAAGTTCCTTTAAAAAGGAAACTTTTTAATATGATTAGCGAAGCCGAAGAATCTTACGTGCTGTCGTGGTATAATCAAAATATTGGTTATTCTCAAGCTCTGGTAGCAGTATAGCAGTAGGTAGTAATATAGCAGGCCAGATGGATTTGCTTGAGCAACTTGGTTATTCTTCAAGCTCTGGTAGGAATACAAATAAAACAGTGGGCCAGATGGATTCATCTTTCCAACTGGAAGCTGTACAACCAGCATCTCCGGGAACACAACATTCAGACCTACAAACGCCAAATACTTCAAACAAAGTAGGAACAGAGCCTAATTTGCCATGAAAAAGAGGAACTTGTTGTCTACTTATTTTGCAGATTATGTTGTACTTTTCAATTAATATGTTTAATAAAGACAAAATTGATTCAAACTATTTTACTTACTTTAAACATACCGCCAATTTTTCCTTGGTGCTGATGCATTCTCTGTAGTGAGTGTCTTCTTTCTTGATAATGTTCTCAATCAAATTGTGTAACTCATAAAAGTTACTTCTAGATACTCGATAAGAATTTTCGAATATTTCATCATCAGCCGTATAAAAAAAGGTAAAGAATTCTCCATGTAATCGATGATATTTAATATGGTTACGTATCCAAAACCTGTGTGTTCTTCTATTGCTCAAAATTATAGAACTAATAAAAAACTAATAAAACTCCGTATCTTCTGCTTCCATTTCTTCATCACAAATTGTTAAATATAAAAGTATTTTCTTTTTCCAATTATCCATATTATTATCTACTAGCTTTTGCCCGCGACTTCGTCCGCGTGGAATAGTGACTTCCGGCAGATTTTTGGTTTTTCAACTTAAACAAATTATTTCGACCAAATTTGGTACCATAAAAACGGTCATTGTGACTAAACCTTAAAAGATAGACATATGCCGTCGCGGACTTTTTTAGATCATGTATAGAGGAATAATTCTTTCATACATATTTTTGTGTATCTTGAACCGTTTTCGCAGCGCACGCAAAGAAAGCCTTCAAAAATGAATAATTTTCCCCGTTTTTTACACATTTACCGCTCTGTCTTTGCTCCTATTGGTCATAGCGTAATGTTATTTAGCCTATAGCCTTCCTCGATAAATGGACTATCCAACAAAAAAAGAATTATTCAAATCGCACCAGTAGTTTCGGAGATTAGCGCGTTCAAACAAACAAACAAACAAACAAACAAACAAACTCTTCAGCTTTATTATATTAGTATAGATTTTGCGCACTTCTACTTCCAACAAACTCCGTCTATGGACTGGCTGGTACAGTATCCGCAAACCTCGCAACACATCTTTCTCAACACACATTCCTCGCACACTTCCCTCGTACACATCCCTCGCACACATCCCGCGCTTGTTTTGTATGCGCAAAAATCTAGCTCCGCTGAGCCGTTTCCACCAGAGCTGTGCTGACCGAGGCAAGGTAAATGAAGCGATCCTATTGGTTCTTTACAACCACATCCCTCGCTATACATCCTCGCACATCTCTGGTGGAAACGCAGCCTAATGGTCTAATACGTTCTCCGTGAGCTAATTTAACCTTAGCCACCCTACTTTGTGAATCTATTCCAGGTAAAATTTCCAGCACTACATCAAGTGGCCAAAAAACACGCTTCACTCCGTCAATCCCTACTAGTACAATGTCTCCTACGTGCAATCCGCGTGTCGAATGCCCACACGTTTGGGTAAACATAGACAAATATTCTTTACGAAATCTGTCTTTAATATCGCCACTCACCTGCTTCATGTAACGATAGCGACTGGATAAAACTTTTGAATCTACGTGCTCTAGGTCAGTAACATCAGAACAATTAGCCTGCAGAAACATAGCCGGTGTCAATGGTATCAAATGTTCAGTGCTAGCAAAAATATAAGTTAGAGGACGGCTATTGAAGAAGAAGAACAGTGGAGAATTTAAAAATATGGTAATAAATAAATATAATACAAAAAGTGTAAGAGAAAAAAAGTTGATACAACCAGGTGTGAAAAATTATTATGGTCAAAGACTGCCAAAATACTTGGTACCTAAAATTTATAATAAGTTCGAACTATTAAGAAAATGTCCGAAATTTACTAAAGCGGTGCTAAAATCAAAGCTACGAGCTGTTTTGCTCGATAATGTAGGTTAGATCAAGTCTGTGTAAATCATAGATATATTATAGACTAGCGTACGCTAGTATATAATACATCTATTGTGTAAATTATATTGATTGTCAATTATTATTTATTAGGTATATCACAGTGTCGGCGCGACGGCCGGCGGTGCGGTCGGGAGATGAGATGAGATTAACGTACCAGTTTAAATTGCATTTTAAAAATTTACTCGTACTGAATTAACTTTTATAATAAAAAAAACATTTAATAAATAAGCTATGCTTTAAAGTAAGTATTTTGCTTTACTGTAGTTTACGTATATTGAGTTATATCTTATGCATGCCCCGGCTGCACTCGGATCGCGCGTAATGTGGTTAGATTATAGTAAGTAGGTTATATTTATGGATAAAGAAAAGAGCGCATCTCGCCCATAAACATAATGTTTGGCGAGTTTTATATATATTTTTATAAATGTAAACCTAGTTGTTCAAATAAATAAAAAAAAAAAAAAATATTAATTACTGCTTCTACCAAAATCGTAATTAGCTCCTTGTCTAATAGAGCAGTTTTGCCCAGTCCTTTTAAGCAAATCCTTTATTGAACGTACCATTCTTTCATACCAACCACCCCAACATAGCGCTTGAGGTGGCAAGAAGCGCCATATAATTTTTTCACTTGACGTTTTGTCTACTACCTCCGACCAGTCAACGGTTTCCCGCAGGTTATGTGTTCTCCTAAAATTTGTTCCATTATCACAATATTTTATCTTTACTCTGCCGCGTCTTGCAATAAATCGTCTGAGACACACGTCTGAGATAAACTGTTTGAGCCAACTGTAGTGGGATTTCCATCATTCAAGAGTACTAAACCTACCTCATCAATAGCTTCAAGAACGTCTCTGCCTCTCGAATCTATTCTGGCACAACCTCATACAGTGTGATGTGCATTTAAATCACCAGCAAATATCATTGGTTTAGGTATACTTTTTAGCAGATTAACAAAGTTATATTTAGTGAATGCTGGTGTAGAGTGTGGAGGACTATAAAAGCTAGCAACACACAGAAACTTATTGTATAGTTGGATTTTTATAACTAAATTTTGTATTGAGCTGTCAAAAATCGTATCAACCTTTTGAAAATGTATACTATTATGTATAATAATAGCTACACCATTGTGATCATTAACAGAGTCGTTTCTCACAACAGTATAACCTTTTATTTCAAATTTTATATGGGGTTTTAACCAGGTCTCTGATATTAATGCAATGTGTATTTGGTGATCGCAAAAAAATTTTTTTAAAACATTTTTGTTTCGCACAATACTTTGTGCCACTGCATAATCTTAATACTATTTGGAGCGAATTTTTTTTTTGAGGTTTGAAGTAAAATAAAATAATCTTAGCAAATCGCATTATATTGAAAATCTAGTAATATTAAGTTTTTTTTACTTTGAAATGTCATTTGTAGAATATCAATAATATTTTGAGAGTTTATAGCCATATTTTCTGTTTTATTTAATGTTATAATTTTAGTAAACTTTCTGTGATGGAGTTCAAAAACTTTTTGTCTGTTATTATCTTATTTATAATATCTTGAGGTGATTGTTTCAAAGGAGGGAAATTATTATCATTTAATACAGTGTTATAGGGACGTTGATTAAATTTATTTTTGTTTTCTAAAATTTTTTGCTGTTTTATTGGGCATTTACCTGATATGGCGATGTGATTACCTTTACAGTGAGTACATACTGCTTTATCTACACTGATGATGCATGTTTTGTAAGAATGACTCTCACTGCAAATTGAGCATCTCTCAGCATTTTTACAGAATTTGGCTAAATGTCCATACCTGAGACAGCGAAAACTTTGTTTGACGGGAGGTACATACGGTAAAACCGGAAGCCTCCACATCTTCAAAAATACAAAATCCGGAAGTGAAGTAGAACTGGCGAATGTTATGGCGACAGTCTGTGTGGGCTGTAAAGAAACCGTATCATTAGTTCGTATACGCTTCATTATGCGTCGAACATTAATAATTTTTTTGTATTTAGCGATAAAGCTTTAAATATGCTTTTATTAGACATATCTACAGGAACTGACGTGATGACTCCCGTCAATTCAGTAGATGAAGCCGGTATGGGAGCAGTTATGTCCTGATCTTTAAGAAAAGAAGTATTGTCAAGAAACGCATTGGCTAAGTTTGGTTTGTCAAAAACAACACCAATTTTAAATTTATTAACTTTTTTTAAGTATTTTATCCCCTTAACAAATCTCTGAAAACATCCACTGAGACTGAGCATATCGCGAGTTCCGATTGGTTTTTGATCATCATTGCTATTTATAAATACTACATATTCATATCCAGAGGCACTGTCCTCAGGATATCAACGGTTGTAGTCGGTTACCATGTAGGGCTTGTATTTGTTGCAATCCTGTCCTATAGTTAATCTTAACTCAGCATCATCCTCACTAGATGAAAATAAGGATGTATTTTCATCATCAGGAGGTTTATCCTTTTCCTTTTTCTTACGCTTCGACATTTTGATTTGGCGGCAAAGTACCAAAACTAAAAAACTTATATAATACTAATATATACAAGAAAATACCTAACAGATTATACAATTAATTTAAATCAACTACAATTATACAAAAAGTGCCACTAACAGCACTATATTTATTAAGAAAAATATTAAAATTATTCAGAATGAAAAAATACCGTCCTTCCGAGTTTGATTTCCCGCGCTCTTCCGTTTCTGTTTGACATTGATGTGTACATTTTGCGTAATATAAGAAAGCAAAGGAATTAAGTTTTATACTTTTAATGTGTAGATTAATATTTCTGTATCATTTTTTTTGGTAGGTTGTTTAAGCAACTTTTAGATTATGAATAATTTTTAAATGTATTTCTTTTTTTAAGGTTATGTGGGTGTGTTGATTTCAATCTATAATTGTCCTTTTTTTATCTATTTCTTTGAGTCAACCTACGCACTGGATGGTTTCGCTTGGTATTTACATATATATTTTTAAATCATTGTGTTTATTAAATTATCTATATTTTTATACATATATCATATATATTTAACGATATAAGTTACGTACGTACGATTTCTCCAATGTCTTCAACGCAGTAGACCATGACATTCTCATTGCCATACTGAGCTCCTTTGGGCTTTCCTCACTAGCATAAAAATGGTTTACTTCTTACCTACAAGGACGTCGACAGGCTGTACGAGTTGACAATACTGTATCCGAATGGCGAGAATTGGCAACTGGGGTTCCTCAGGGCGCTATTCTTGCACCTCTTTTGTTCTCTTTATTTATAGATACTGTAACACCTTTTTTCACTGATTTTAAGTACTATTAAAGACACTTTTTTTATTCATATTGATTAAAATCACATTTACAATTGTATCTCGAATTGGTTATGTTTTCGTCGAATTGTTACTTTGACATTGACAGTTCTGTAGAGTTCTATAGTGTGGACCGCTTATCATGATCCTAACACCATTATCTATGGGCAAATTAGGCAATCAAATCTAGCCAAGCGTCGTCTACAAAGATAGTTTCTTTATCAATAATACTGAAACGTCACTCCGGAATTCATAGATTAAAAACAGTGTCCTAGATTAATAACTGCCCACAGATTATATACCGGATACTAATTAACAACAAATTATTTGCACTGCCGATTACAAAAATATTGTTTAGGATTAAACTTAAATTTAGGAAGAATTGATTTATTTGTGGCGGATCGACATAGTTTCCACATCATCCTAGTTTCATATAACAAACATTACATACATACATTCTAGTCTGGGATGCACGGTGGTAAACAATCTGTAACGGTATACTAATCTGTGACTTGGACAGATCTGAAATCGGGGAATCGATCTATTGTAAAAATCTCACGCATATTTCGGGATATAAAAACGTATAAAAGTTACGGAAAGTGGTGTCAGGATCACAAATTTCAGGAGTATTTTATTTCACAAAATTATCCATATCTGTTGGAACATAATTTAACTGAGTTGCCACCGGCACTTAAGTAAAAAATAATAAACTAAAATATATATATATATTGAAAGCCCGATAAAAAGGTCAGTAATAGTTGCATTTATCTCTTTAATTTCAATTGTAAAGCTCTAGTACTGGTGTTCCCAATAGTAATGATTTTCACAAATAATTATTGATATTTGTTTTGAGCGGGTAGACTTAGCCACCCATACAAAATCATGCTGAAATTAGTTGCTCAGCTGCTAATCTCATGTATTTGAGGTAATTGGTGTTTGTCTTTAATCATAAATGTAAATTCTTGTTCTTTTAAGATGTAAATGTACCATAATTTGATGAATGTTTTACTTGTCTAACCCACCATTGAACAATAGTTCATGTTTGATATTTTCTTAACTAGTTGTAACCTAGTTGTCAGATTTAATTGTATGAAGAACAATAATGTATATGGGTTCCTTCTGAACCGCATAGACCACCCACATTGAGTCCATGACTATGATAATGTAGCATTTTTATGATATATAACAGGGCAAAAAGGTACCGGGAGGTAGACTATACCTGAAAGGCCCGGCCCTACTAATTTATGTAAGAGAAATATATAAAGTACAATATCATTAAAGAAAATTATATAAAACTTAAGAAGAATAACTGCAATATATTAAAAGAAGAGTTAAAATAGAGTGTCTGGACCCAGTCTCAAGGAAGGTATTCAGTACTAACCACCGGGGGATGGGAATCTAGCATAAGGATACATGTTATTTTTTTTTAGATTTTAGAATCACCATTAAATAGTTTATTTCAATACCCTGATCAACCATTGTTGCTAAATATCCTTGCCGAGATTGATCAAACAGCACCAGAACCAACCTGCCCTTGTGATTAATGATTAAAATTTGTTATTTTAATAAAGTTGTTCATAATAAAGAGTACACTTATTTTTAATTGATTATTATTTTATTTTTATTTAATTGTTAAAAAATTAATATATATACTTTAATATATATACTTATATGGAAGTTGATAATTAAATCAGTAATTTTGTTATTTTGTATTATTTGTGTTTTCTTTATAACTCTAGTTGGTGAGTAGGAGAAATTTTAGATTACAATACCATTACTAAAAGAATTTCGTCGGCTTACCATCTTTATGCAGATGATCTTCAGTTTTATCTACTAAACTGTGATTTATCTCACGTTGCTGAGTGGTCCAGCATCTACGGAATTTCAGTAAACCCCACCAAATGTCAGGCTATTGTCATCGGTAGCTCAAGGCAATTAGCCCATCTGGAGTCATCTTCTATTGACTCGCTTCAATATAATAACTGTATCATACCCTTCCAACCAGTGGTCAAGAGCTTGGGCTTGCTAATCGATGGCTCACTGACCTGGCGACCGCATATTGACGAAGTCTGCCGCCGAGCAAATTTTACGTTACGTTCGCTCTATAGGTTAAAACACTTTCTACCATTTAAAACCAAAATTTTGCTTGTGCAATCTCTTCTCTTTCCGATTCTGGACTATGCGGATGTCTGCCTCACGGATGCGAACCAAGATTTGTTAAACCGGTTGAATCGCCTCATAAATAGTGGCAACCGATTTATTTTTGGCGTTCGTAAATTCGACCACATTTCTTCGTACCGTCGGCAACTAATGTGGCTTCCAATCCGCCACCGTAGGAACCTCAGGGTTGTCTGCTGTCTATATGATATCCTATTTAGCCCTAAGACTCCAATTTATCTGAAGTCGCGTTTCATATTCCTCGGGTCCACTCATAGTCGTGACTTACGCTCATCAAGCAACCTTACATTACAAATTCCAACTCATCGCACCAACTTCTCCTCCGAATCATTTACAGTTACTGCGATTCGTCTATGGAATGATATGCCTTTCCATATTCGAGCATCTGCTACTAAACTCTTATTATATTAATTACTATTTATATAATTATTACTTATATAATAAACTCTTATTATATAAGTAAATTATTATGTCAGTGCATGACGTACATTTTTCTTGTTCTTCTGATGAATACGAAAGTGCGGATGATAATGAATCTCTGCTAGACTATAAACCTTTAGAAAATAAACTGATGGACACTTTTGGAAAACACTCCAAATACCTATCCTTGGTGCACATTAATGCACAGAGTATACCTGCTCATCACACAGACCTTCTGAAGTCTTTTAGCGACGGCGTTGTCGATTGTATTCTTGTCACGGAGACATGGCTTAAACCTCCGCTTCCGTCAACCAGCTACTCTATTCCCGGTTATAAAATGTATCGCAATGATCGTACAGGCGTGGGTGGTGGGGGTGTAGGTGTATATCTTCGTGCCCATATACCTGCTTCCGTCATACTGTGTTCAGCTTCTCAGTACAGAAATACACTGGAATATATATTTTTGAAATTATCGTTCATCATAAAAAGATTCTTCTTGGGGCAGTGTACAGTCCAAACGAACACGTCGACTTTTTCAAGGACTTTCATTCGGCACTTGAGAATGTGGTTACTGAGTATGAATATATAATCTTAACCCCTTACCGCATACCAAGCCATATTTGGAAAGTTTTAGATTTTTTTATAGGCTAACTATAAACTGTACCTTAAGAACCAAACTTACATCTGAACCAGAATTTCATAGTGAAACGGAACGTAATTAATTTGCACATGACAAGTGTCATCTGTCAAATATATTGTAGGTTATGTTGAGCGCGTACGACGGTGTTGGTGTGCGATAAAAAGTGTCATTTTGTAATTGAGAAATAAATACTAAAAAGGTGAGTACACTCATGAAAAAAAATATTACTACATTCTTTTAACTTTCTAAAATAAGGGTAAACATTAATTTTTTTGGTTTTTTGCTATCTTCATATGATTTGTTGCGCTTTTTCTAACCTGCCATATTTGGCTTCGTATGCATTTCACACTAATTGATCGCCGCCATATTTGGCTTGGTATGCATTACAGAGTGCTATTTTTGCTTTTTCAGAAATGGATCCCGCCCGCTTTTATGGCTATTATAAGCATGTTAACACTATACCTGGTGATGGAAATGAGAGTGAAGATGACATTGATTCCGATTGTGATGAAAATTGTTTTACAAAATCAACTCTTTTACCCCCTAGAAGACATATTATCATACCTGAGTCGGATTCTGATTTTTCTGAAGAAGATGACGTGCCTTTGAGTAGTTTACAGTCTGCATCTACCTCTAAATCCAAAGGAAAAGCTACAAAAACAAAGGTCAACTGGAAAAACGGAAAAATGCCAGCTTACGATGCCAATAATTTTAAATTTACGGGTAACACAGATTTACCTGACAGTATAAAAAAACTGAGTTCCCCTGCAGAAGTCTTCGAGTTTTTGTTTACAGCTGATATGACTAACTTTATAACTGAGCAATCTAACCTCAAATCTATTCAAGATAATATTAACAAACCAGTAGCCCTAGACAAAAAGCACGCGCGTCTTTTCTATTCTATTTCTACTATTATAATAGTCTAAGCGTTTTCTATCGAAAAATGCTAGACAAAGTGTATCTACTGATAGAATAGCTGTGTCTACCGTGACAGTAGAAAATAGAATAAAAATAGAGAATAATCCACCGTGTTTCGCCTTAATTCCCTTTGCTTAAAGAGAAAAAATGCCATTAGGAGGAACTTCAAAACATTTCAAACGTGCGTACTTTACAATTATTTAGGTACCTACATTATGGCGCATTTACATTAATTCGGTTAGACCGTATTCGGCTGCAGGCCGTATTCGGTCACCGACTAATATAAACAGGTATTCGTTTGGCCGTATTCGGTTTGTCCGTATTCGGCCCGTCGCCCGCCGCCCGCAGCCCGCAGCTCAGTTCGAAGAGCGCGAGCCAGTCCGCCGCACGCGCACGATTGTACATAAAATGGCCTCTCAAAAATTAAGTGACTCGGAAATGACGCACTTGGTAGAACTGTATCGGGAAAACGAAGTTCTATGGAATGTTACACATAAGTCGTACAGAAATCGAGACGCTAGAGATAACGCTTATGAAAGAATCAGAGACTCGTTGAATATTACGCCATCACTTTCATTGCAAGACATAAGCAAGAAAATAAAAAATTTACGGTCTACCTACATAAAAGAAAGAAAAAAAATTGACGCTAGCTTCCGATCCGGTGCCAGTACACAATCTGTATATAAACCAAAGATGCCGTGGTTTGAAATAGCTGATGGATTTTTGAGGACATATACAAGTAAAAGACATACAAATACAAATATGGTAAGCAAGTTTATTAACTTAAATTAACACAGTAATTACATATTATTTATTTATTTATTGAAGACAATTTGTTTGCCAAGAAACAGCGCCAGTATCACTGATAAAATAATCACGTAAAGCATTTCGTTTTTGTCTTGCTTCACTACAGTCCATATTGTTTTCTTCAACAAATGATAGAAAATTAGATCTCCAGGTATTTGAATATTCAAAGTGTGCATGTGTAGAGGATGTTTTACGCAGCCAATTATGAAGACAGCAGCATGTTTTCACGACTTTCTCCGTATTTATAATATGTAAATTGACATGTTTTCCAAATATTTGAAATCGCGAAGCCAATATGCCAAAGGCGTTTTCGACAATCCTCCGAGCCCTCGATAGTCGATAGTTGTATATCTTTTCAGCAACAGTAAGATTATGACCCGGGTAAGGTTTCATTAAGTATTTTTTGAGTGGGAATGCAGCATCAGCTACGAACACGTATCTTTCAGGAATATTAAGAGCATTGTTATCAATTGCCGTTTTCAAGGGAGAATGATCAAAAACACCGCCGTCTGAATCTCTGCCTTTTGCACCAATGTCGATATACGTAAAACAATAATCGTGATCTACACAAGCTAATAATATTAAACTGTAATTTTTTTTATAATTGAAGAAATCTGACCCAGTGTTTGGTGGCGCCTTAATCACAATATGTTTACCATCAAGAGCTCCAATACAGATTGGAAAATTCCATTTCAATTCGAAACCTTTAGCGATTTTAAGCCAATCTTCTTCTGTTTTCGGGATCTGAAATGAAAAAAATAAAAATTACTTATTTTGACTTACCTATTTAACAACCATTATGATCCAGTACCTAATTTAAATGTTTTATATTTCAGGATGAAAATATTGATCGTGCTTCAACAATCAGCGATACAGGCAGTGATGTCACGCAATCTTCCACATTAACGGAAGATACCTTTTTAAGTACATCACAACATACAACTGATTTTTCTGATGATTCTCGAAACTTACCTCAAATACCTAAACGCAAAAGGAACCATGTGGTGGGAAATAAAGGTAACGAGAACTCTGAAGACGTGATTACTGTGGCATTGGAGAAATTGGACAACTTAAGAAAAGAAGTTGGAACTATGAAGGATGATGAATATGATATATTTGGCAAATACATTGCGTCTTCGTTGCGACAAATGCCGAAAAAACACTTTATTTCAGCAAAATCAATAATCCAACAAACTATTACAGAATTTGAGTTGAGGATTTTATCTGAGGAATGTACAACATCACATACTACAAGTAATTATCCAGTACATGAATATTTCACACCCAATTATACTACGAGTACTACTATGAGTACTAGTAGCCCAAGTAACATAGCAGTTGAAAACATAGAGCTAAATACAAGCAACGATTCTATCTCAAATGTGATTGGTGTTCTTTCGAACCTAGAAGATTCTCAAAATGTATGATCAATTAGCTTTAAGATCACGTTTCGTAATTTTGAAATCATATTAAGTGTAAAAAAAAAGTTGTTTTACTTACATTAACTACATTATACTAATTACTACATAAACCACTTACTTCGATAAATGACTTTAACGTCTCAGAAATGGCATCGCATACTTCTGGAATAAATAAACTTATAGCACTGTCAGAAACTCTAAAAAAGAACTCAAGACTTTTGTAAGAATCGCCTGTTGCTAAAAAACGTAAAGTTATTTGTAGTTTTATTCTAGGGTTTAAACACTTTCTAAATGCACTGTCTTGTTTTTCTATAATCGGAGATATTTCATTCAGTAACCATTCGAATTGGTTTCTATCTATTCTAAAAAATAATAAAAAATCATCGTCAGTTTTGAATTCATTACACAACAACACTGAAGCTCCTAACAAAGACCGTTGACTTAATAGAGGTGTTATCCACACTCTCTTTTTCTTTGTACTCCTATTTTTCAATTTTTTCCTCAAAACTTCTTGTATTACATCGTACACAGTTAAGAATCCTTCTAACACAAGACTGTTCATGACGATGCTTGCAACCTGACTGACTGTTCAATATACAATCGCCGCATCAATCAAGTCGCCGAATTCGGTTAACCGACCAATGTAAACAATTCAATGTAGGTAAGCGTTTCAGTTAAACCGAATGCGGCCGCCGCCTTCGGTGACCGACCTCAAACCGACCTAATGTAAATGAGCCATTAATTAGGACTAAATTAAACAAACAATTTGAAATTGAAAATCGTTGCGTATACATTTATATAGAGGTAAGTATGAGATTTACAATTAATCATTACAAAAGCGAGTGTCACTATTGAATTCAAATTAGCTTTGTTAACTTACGGTGGTTTCAAAATGACATAGTAATATTAATATTTATACAATCAAGATTATATAAAAAGTTTATCAAATTAAAGATCCATACTAATATTATAATTGCAAAAGTAACTCTTGTCTACAAGCTAGGCAAGGCATAATATTAAAAATAATAAATTATTCTGTTAATAAACTTTCTCTGATAAATAAACTTTCGGGCATGTCATTAATATTTTCCAGCTGCCGTCGATTTTGAACCCTCCTTCTACGCCGAATCAACGTTTCTTCGGTATGAGCTTCCCACAAAAGCCTTATCATGTGCATTTTTAGGAATAATTTGGCAAAAACACCCTATTTTAAAACAACAAACAAACTATCTATCACCAATCTATTGGGTATGAGCAATCGCTTTGTTGAGTAGAAATAGAATAGAACCGTATCTATTTTTTACGTCACAAACTACATTTTCTCTATGAATTTGTATAGATACTCTTCTACTGTCAAAATAGAACACAGACGAGCGATAGAATAGATACACAGTTAGCATCTTGTCTGCGAGTTTTCTATCAGCGTCATCAAGTCACGTGACGTGTCTACTGGAAATGTCAGTTCCATACATTTTTTATGTTATCTATTATAGAAAACGCAAATAGAAAGGCATTTTGTCTAGGGGGGGCAGCAATGATTACGAAAGAAGAAATAGAAAAGTTTATTGGTATCATCATTTTTATGTCTTGTGTGAAGTTACCGTCAACTAGGAAGTATTGGTCAAAAGAAGTAGGGCAGTCGCAGGTTTATGAAATAATGACGTGTAACAGATTCGAATCTATCAAAAGATTTTTACATTTTAATTTTTTTTTTTTTTTTTTTATCATGCAATTGGTCTGTAGACCATGAACAGATTGGGTGATGGCAAGAATGGCATGTAGGGCAAGCGCTCCCAGCGGAGGCTGCCCTCCTTCTCAACATTGGCAGCATTGCTGCCTCAATCAAAGATGTCCCG